>SNSB01090369.1:0-10680 GCA_012922965.1 Capreolus pygargus | reverse complement strand
CACAAGCTCACTCACACTCACACGCACACACACACTCACACACATTCTCACACACACATGCTCACACACACTCGCGCACACACACAGGCTCACACACTCACACACACATACACATGCTCACACACACTCACACACACACATGCTCACACACACACTCACACACATACACACACACTCACACACATACACGTCTTTTCATTTTGGAAAGCAGCCGCGATTCCACATGGGGCCCCTTGAGCCCACTCTCTGCGATTCGGCTCACAGGCTCCGGGCCCACACAGGGGGCCCGGCCGGCTGCCGCACCCACTGCCGCCCGGCGCAGACATCGCCCTCCCAGCCAGGGTGTGTGTCCCTTCTTTGGGCTGACGGGCTCTGCACGTCCTAGTTTCTGTAGCAGGGGAGGGAAAGGCAGGAAGGGCAGGGTGGAGAAGTCCCCCTCCTCCCACTCCCAGGCAGGGTGCTCGCTCAGTGCTCTCTGGAGACGGGACGGCTGCAGACCCAGTGGGCACAGAATGGTCCAGAGGCTCCAGGGGCGTGTGCAGCTCCTCACATCACCCCTGCCAGGGGGCCGAACACCCCTGCTGCTTCCCTCTGACCGCGCTCTCCCGCTGTGGTCCAGACTCTGGGGAGCCCGTGGTGCTCCCCCGTGCGCGGGGCTCAGCTGTGCGGTGTGACTCTGGGCGTCTGCTTGCAGGAGCCTCACCTCTCGGGCCTGCACCCGATGGGCTGCAGAGGGCGCTGTGTCAGGGGAGGAGGGGTGTCTGCCGTGCACCCAAAAGGGGGGCATGGGATCCACACCCTGGCACGTGTCTGAAGGGACCCTCTGATGTCACGCTTAGGAGAGTACATTGTGCGCGACCAGTTTTCCCAGCCTTGAGCCAAAAATAGTTATCTGCACTTACCAGTGTTTCTGGAGCTTGACACATCTTTACACACCAGGGTGATGGGCTCAGCGGACCAGAAGTCAGGTACCCACGTTCTTACCTGCGCAACCATACACCCGCCGGCCAGGTGAGGATGGGCCGGGGCAGGCAGAGGGAGCGGGAGAGAGAGGCGCCTGCATCTGGCACGGCTGGGCCCCTGTGGGAGAGAGAGGTGCCCCGAGTCTGGCAAGGCTGGGCCCCCGCACACAGGCTTATGAAAACACACGGTGGGCAGGGGAGGGGCCCGCAGCACCTGTTGATACCCTGGTCCAGGTAGGCGTGGTAACTGTTGGATTTCCCACAAGTCTTTTCTTCTAATCTTTGCGAGTGTCCCACAGGTAAGGGTGGGGTGGGTCCCTGGGTGGAGCTCCCAGGAGCTAGCCTGTCACCCCTGTTCCCCTCCACCCTGGCCCTTCCTAGCTCTCTTGGGGTTTAGTCCTGCCTGAAATCCCTGCAAATCCAAGAGAGTATTTCCGGCAGCCAGTTAAGTGTGTGTGCAGATGCTCTCGGTGAGTCTGGGAGACCCGCCGGCTGTCCAGGCCCTCAGGCCCTCGTCACTCAGCACCCTGCGGTCTCCTCGGGGTGCGGTTTCTGGAGATTATCAATCTACGCCATCTGGGAAGCCTCGGAGCGGCTGGATCTGAAAGGCAGATCCACGCTTCGCGACGTGCAGGGTGGGACTCGGCCGCCAGCCCTCTCCTGCTAGAGCCGGAGCTCGAAGACCTGGGCTGAGCGGTTTCGTTATCCAGGACGCAGGCATTCTGAAATCCGCAGAAACAGCACAGGCTAGAGTCAGAGGTGACGGGTCCACGTCCTGGACACCCGCTCCTTCCACCTGTCTCCTTTCTCACCTAAAAATGCAGGTGGTCTTACTGGGAAGACGCGGTGTGTTAGTGCTTCTTATATTTTTGTCCCTACGCAGCTCTACCAATGAGGGCCGTCAACCCGGCCCCAACCTGTTGCATCCATTTAATTGTCAGCTCAGGTGAGTGGCAACTTTCACATAAGCGACCCTTTGGCCAGCTTTGCTCAGCTTTGGCCAGCTGTCCTTATTCCGGTGGGGCTTCCGCCTTTCTTTTTATAACCCACAGATTTTCCCAAATCAATTATTTCTGAAGGACAACATGTTGGTCATTAGATCCGTCCCTGAGAAAAGATCATGTTGTTGCCGGAAGCTCTGTCTCCAGGGGTGCTGCCCACGCAGTTTGCAAACTGGCCCCTATGAAGTTTCTGCAGGCTGTGGGTTTGGGACTCAATAAGGGAAAAGGAGGACGTGTCCTACACTTCGCTTTGAGGTCCAGAATTTAAACTTAGGCCACATGGTTTAATGGGGATGAGAGTGTAATGCTGGCCAGGGGCCCCTCGGGGGGGACTTGGTTTCAAGACCAGGAGTCAGGGGCTGGGGTCCCTCGGGAAGCCCCAGAGCCCAGGGCTGCCTGCCTGTGAACCTGGGGGTCCTCCTCCCCTGCACAAGCCCTGGACGCTCTTCCCGAGAAAGGCTGCTTCTGGGTCTGGGCTGCCCGGGACCTGCAGGCTGGAGCCAGGTGGATCCGGCTGGATCCGGGTGGCAGCTGCCACGCCCAGGGCAGCTGACGGGGGTGGGGAGAGCCAGGTGAGCCCAGCGTGGCCATCAGGGGCCCAGAGCCCAGAAGGTGCTTCAGAAACTCAGGTCAGGCAGGTGCGGCTGCTGGAGCCAGGCCTGGGAGAACACGAGCCGTGGGCTCTCGTGCCAAAGGATCAGATGGGCCTCCAGGGCAGGCAGAGCACTAAGGGCAGGATGCCACTCACCCCGTAATGGCCAGGCAGGAGGGTGGGGCGCTAAAGGCAGGATGCCACTCACCCTGTAATGGCCAGGCAGGCGGGCAGGGTGCTGCAAGGCAGGATGCCACCAACCCCGGAATGGCCAGGTGGGCGAGCGGCTGGCCTGTGGCTTCTCACAACGTTGGGTGTTCCTGGTTTACGATTGGTTTTGACTCTGCCAGGCAGCCCAAGCCTTCCCACAGTGACAGGGAGCCCTCCGCACGATGCCCGTGTTAGATGGACGGCTCTCTCGGGGCTCCGCTGCCCCCATGGCAGGAAGAGCGTCCGGGCCCGAGGGGGGCTTCGGGCCTCAGTGAGTCCCGGCTCTGCCCTCAGAGGGCCGTGGGAAGCCTGCGGGAACCACCCTGGGCCCCCACAGCTGCAGGAGCCTGGCATTTCATTGGTCTGTGTGTCAATGGGTTCCCCACCCTGCATCAGGATGTATAGCAGAGGATGCCTCCGCCCCGGAGACAAGAATCCCGACCTGGCCTGAACTGAGTAGAAGTTTCACCAGCCTGGGAGAAGACGGCGCATGCCAGCCGTGGGGGTCCTGCAGGCCCCGTCCTGGCCCTCGCTGGCCTGGCTGTGATGTGGGCTGTGAAAAGCCCTGAGCTCGGGGTCACTGCTAGCCCCCAGCCCGCGGGTAGGTGGGTCCTGGCAGGAGGGGGAGCCGGGAGGAGCCCCCTCGCGGGCACCGACCTGCAGAGACAGCCTGGCTCCCAGGACAAAGGCCAGGGGTCGGCCCCCAGACTCTCCTTGCAGCAGAGCCTGAGGCGCAGGGCAGGGGGTCGGGGGGTGGCCCAGGGCACAGGGCAGGGCCTCCATACCCCGCCTGGCGCAGAAACCCCGGGCTTTCCTGGTCTGACGACAGCAGACAAAGACAAACCACGGCCTGGAGCCTTGAGACAGGAGTTTTACCAAATGCGGACAGGGAAGCCGAACCCCTGGCCCGCATCCCTCCTTGCTCCCCTGGGGAGAGGGCCAGGCGCTGCTCTAACAGGTCAGGCCAGCCTGCGGCTTCTTTAACACCACACTCCTGCTCAGGTCCGGTGATGAGACAGAGCCGCCGCTGGGGTACGACCCAACCTGGAGAGCAGGCAGGGCGCCCAGCCCCAGGGGTCTCCACCCGCCTGCGGACGGCAGTCCCTCTGGAAAGCCCTCCTCCCGCCTCGACCTTCCAGGCTCCAGAGTTCATAGCAGAGGGGTCCGCAGGCAAGGCAGGTCCGTGGGGAAGGTGGGTTGAGGGGAGAAGGAGGGTCCAGGCTCCCCTCTGACAGCCGGAGGCCCCACCCGACCCGCAGCCAAAGACAAGAGGCCCTGACGTCACCGGGCACTTACCTGGCAGGGAAGCCTGCTGCTTTTCTTTTTTCCTGTTTTTATTTTTAATGATGACTAACATGTCACATGATGTACTCACAAATGAGGAGGAAATGATCAGATCCAAGGTTGCGCTTCTTTTAGTGGGAAAAATAATCCCTGGGACTACAGTCTTTTTGCAGTATATTTATTCGATTACTGGCTGCACTGACCCTCGTGGCGGCTCGCGAGCTTTCTCTAGCTGCCGTGTGGGGGCTTTTCACCGCCAGTGGCATCTCCTGCTGCAGCCCACAGGCTCCAGAGTGGGTGGGACTCCATACTTGCCGGGTGCGAGCTTAGTTGCCCTATAGCACATGGGATCTTAGTTCCCGGACCAGGGATAGAACCCATGTCCCCTCAGGCAGATTCTTAACCACTGGACCACCGGGGACATCCCTGAAACAGATTTTTGCAAAGACTTTATTAAGTCAAGTTTTGTATATCATAAAATACACTTATTTCAAGTGTACGATTCAGTAATTTTTGAGTCACCTTGCTAAGTTATGCAGCTGTTGCCATAAATTAGTTTTAGAACCTATCACCCAACGAGATCCCTCACATACATGTATAGTTAACCCCGTCCACCTCCCCGGCCTTTTCAGGGCGATTCATCTAAATGCAGCTGCAGTACGTGGGATCCTGTGTCTGGCTTTTTTCACTTGGCCTCATGTTTAAGGTTTGTTCGTGTGATAACATGTATCAGATACTCAATCCTTTTTATTGCTGAGAAATAGTTCACTGTATGACTATATCACATCTTGTTTATCTATCACTCTTGATGGATAACGTCGGTGTTTTCCTTTCTCTTGGGTCAATACCTGATCATGGAGACACTCAGTTACATAGTAAATTTCTGTTTAACTGTTAAACTGTCAAACTGTTTTCCAAAGCGGCTGCATCATTTACATTCCTGTCTTCAGTGAGGGAGGTTTCCTGTTTCTCCACATCTTCAGCCACATTTTGTTGTTTTGTTTTTTTAAGCCATTCTGGTGGTTTGTGAAGGACCATCTCACTGAAGTTTTAATTTGCATTTCTCTAGGGACCTAATGAGAAGACTCTTGAGAGTCCCCTGGACAGCAGGAGATCAAACCAGTCCATCCTAAAGGAAATCAGTCCTGAATATTCATTGGAAGGACCGATGCTGAAGCTGAAGCCCCAATACTCTGGTCACCTGATGCAAAGAACTGACTCATTGGAAAATATTTTGATGCTGGGAGGGATTGAAGGCAGGAGGAGAAGGGGACAACAGGGGATGAGATGGTTGGATGTCATCACCGACTCGATGGACATGACTTTGAGTAATCTCCGGGTGTTGGTGATGGACAGGGAGGCCTGGCGTGCTGCAGTCCATGGGGTCATAGAGATTTGGACACAACTGGGCGACTGAACTGAACTGAACTGAAACGAACACCATCTCTAGTTTCTGTGAGTCAAGAGTCCAGCCGCAGCAGCTTGGCCCTGTACTGGGGGCTCTCATCTGAGGCTTGTGGGGCTGTAGTCATCCAACGGGTTATTTGGGGCTGGGAGCCCCTCTCCCAGGATGGGTTCTGTGACCAGTTCTCGTGTGTGTGTGTGTGTGTGTGTGTGCGTGCAGGGTTTTCCCACCATGAACCACAAGGAGCCAGTCTCCAGGACCAGCTGGGTGTCCTGAGTTTAACTCGATTCTGACACTGCCCAGAGAGCAGCAGACCCCAAGGGGAAGGCCCCCGTCCTGCAGACTGTCCCCCTGCCACACGCCCCCACCCCCGCTTCAGATGCCAGTTGCCTGCGATACTGACTGACCCGCTCTAGATGGAGGGTCCAGTGCCCCCCAACTTGGGTCTGATTGATTTCTAAAGCAGCTCACAGAACCCAGAGAAAGATTTGCTTACTCTCCTAGTTTATCACGGAAAGACGTGATGAGGACACAGAAACGTCTGGATAGAAGAGATGCACATGGCATGCGCGGGAGCGGCCAGAGCCCCACACCGTCCCCAGGGGCCCCTCCCCACACCGTCCCCTGGGGCCCCTCCCCACACCGTCCCCTGGGGCCCCTCCCCACACCGTCCCCTGGGGCCCCTCCCCACACCTCCATGTGATCACCAGCCTGGGGGCTCTCTGACCCCTCTGCTTCTGGGGTTTTGGGAGGCTTCATACGCAGGCATAATGGATCACGAGCTCCATTTTTAGCCCTTCTCTAGGGAAGGAGTTGGGCTGGGTCTTTCTGGTGACCAGCTCCCACCCACATGCCCACCTGGAGTCACCTCCCTAGACCAGCAGACACGCCCATCACCCAGGAAATTCCAAGAGGCTTAGAAGGTCTGCCTAGGGGCTGGGGTCAAAGATCAAGTATGAGAGCGGAAGAGGTCCCCTCTGTTCTTATCACTCGGGAAGTCCGGAGAGTTTCCGGAGCCGCCGTGTGTCGGGGTCGGGGAGGCAGCCTGGCACACATTTCCTCTCCTCTCGTTGCCGGCAAGCGGGGCTGCTGTCCGCCTCAGCACCTCTCCAGGTGCTATTCTCAGTACTGTGTGCCGGTCCGAGGGTGTGGTGTCTGCTTTCCTGGAACACCTGACCCAGGAGGCCAGGGTGGGGCTCCTCCGTGTTCAGGTAGACCAGCCCCGACAGAGGCCAGAGGGCTTGGATTTCCAGAAAGCAGAACCCTTGGGGCCCCACTGGGGCTGCCTTCCACACGGGCTTGTTACAGGCAGATGTGACTCGTGGATAAAAGACGGTCTGTAAACAGCCGTCACTGCCTGCTGTCCACACACACAGTCAGGTCTTGCTTTTTGCTGCATTCGTGTCCCACCTGCCGAGGGTAAGAACAAAACGCAGCATCTCTTCCCAGTTAAACTAAATCATCATCTGGGAGTTGAAGCTCTCAGAGTGGGACCTGGGACTTGAAATTAACACCAAACCACACTGTGTCATGGATTAACCTTAACCCAGAGTCCACTGTGATCAGGAAAATGCCCACACCACCCCTTGAACCAATGGGTGGTTGTGGGGTGGGGGAGGAGGTCGAGGGGAGACAGAGATGACCCGATAACCAGCATGGAATTCGAGGATTTCAGGGAAGGGCTCAGCGCAGTATTGGTCCGGGTTTGAGAGGCAGCAGGAACCACGGCTCAAGCTGGGCGGTGAGCATGGCCATGAAGACGTTGTTGGACCAGGACGAGTCAAGGACGGTGGGTGTATTTACCCACTGAATTCTCACTGCGACCTTGAGGAAGACATCACGGTCACTCCCACTATACAGACCCAGAGACCCAGGCGCAGACAGAGAGGCCCAACATCCCCTCAGAAGCGTGTGAGAACACGGCAGGTGTGGGGTCTGGCTTCAGGCTGCCTGAGTCCAGGCACTTACCCACCACGTGGCCCTGGGTCTCCCGGCTTGTCCCCCCTGGAGCCTGCAAACACAGTCACCAAGGGCGCCGTGACATCCACAGCAGCTACATCACATGGGGTGAGGCTCCCCGAGGCCCCTCAGGCCTCACACTTCCTGCACCTAGAAATCTGAACCTTCCTCCTGCAAGCTGGACAAGCCCGGCTTCCAGGATGGCTCCCTTGCCAGCTCCCCGGGGCTTCTGTCTCACCTTAGGAAGAGCCCAAGGCACGCCGTGTTGTATCAACATCTGTCTTGGATCTCACGAAGTTTTCTGAGCACAGGCACACAATCCAGCTACACACTTACAGAATATCTCGCTGCATCCGAGTTGCACCTGCATTTCTTTCTCACTGCACCATCGAGCCTGGGCGACATCGCAGTGTGACAGGTGAGGCCACGGATGCAACAAAGTCCTGGGAAAAACCCCAGTGAAGTGGCTTTGATTAAAACCACTACTTACGGTCTCGTACCTGATGGGTTAGGTTCAAATCTTGGTGCTGACATGTCCAGCTTGGGGACCTGTAAAGACAGGAAGTTCCTTCTCCCCTCTCTGCCTGGGACTGTCTACAGGGCCGGCACAGTAACCAAATATGGGATGCAGGCTTGCTGGGAGGAGTCCAGCAGTTAGAACACACACACCCATGGCTGATGCATGATAGACATTCAGCAAGCGTGAGTAACAATTTTTCCGGATCTCGGGCAGCTGTCAGCTCAATGACTCACCATCATTTGGAGCACCGCTAAAAAAGGAAAAAATAAGGGACAGTTAAATAATGCCTCTCCATTGACTATAAGATACATCCAATTTTGGAGACAGTAGAGTTGGGGGAAATGTATGTCTGCAAGTGGGTGAGACATGGTGTTACCACTGTGCCCGGCAGTCTGCCAGGAAAACGGGAGCAATGGACTGCGACCCACGGCTGTGATGGCAGAACAAGAAAGAGACGTTCTGGGCACCGTCTCTGAACTCAAGAGGGAGGGGCCCTGGACGACGGATGGTGGGGTAAAACCTGGGAAACGGAGCCGGGGTCTGAATCATGCCCACCTTCACGTGGTCACACCTGTTCACCCAGTCTGGAAAGCCCAGTGAGGAGAGCAGAAGCTGGAATTGCTGTCAGGCGTTGAGACTTTTGTTCCATCTGCTCTCATAGACACTGCTGATCAGGGCCTACACGCCGGGTGTGTTGTCAGACTCTCTGGGTGAGAGTAAGGCACGACCTCTGCCCTCAGGAAAACTTCTCTCCAGCAAAGAGACAAACAGCAGTTACTCAGCTGGCCGCCGAGAAAGGAGACCCACACTCTCCGCAGGTCGTTGTTTCAGAGTGATTTCGTTGGCAGTGGGAATTCCCACAAAACCCACAGGCGAGGCAGGTTTACTGTGATGGAAACACTAATGCAAGCCAGTGATCCAGGCTCTGGCCTTGGCTTATTTCTGTTTTTATGCATCCTTTTCCCTCAATTATTCACTTTTGCCCTATGGTAATCTGTTTGTATTGGAGAAGGAAATGGCAACCCACTCCAGTATTCTTGCCTGGAGAATCCCAGAGACAGAAGGGCCTGGTGGGCTGCCGTCTGTGGGGTCACACAGAGTCGGACACAACTCAAGTGACTTAGCAGCAGCAGCAGCAGCAGCGATCTGTTTGTATGGGGCTTCCCCAGTGGCTCAGCGGTAAAGAATCCACCTGCAATTCAGGAGATGCAGGAAATATGGGTTCGATCCCTGAGTCGGGAAGATCCCCTGGAGGAGGGCATGGCAACCCACTCCAGTATTCTTGCCTGGAGAACCCCATGGACAGAGGAGCCTGGAGGTTGCAGAGTCAGACATGACTGAAGCGAATAAACACACATGCTCGCAGTCTGTTTGTGCAAGCCTCTCTAACTCTTCCCTGGGACATAAGCAGGAATAATAGCTAGGCAAAACAAAATGACATGATACATTCTTCCCAAGGCTAGACAAATTCTTTCTGTATCCCCAGAATTTCTATCTGTAGATGGTGGCAAATTGGGGGGAAAATATCAACAGTGGAACACATAGAAACAGCAGGAAGGAAGCATCACGACCTCCGTGGAGCCCCCCAAGCCTTGTGGCTGGGGGGGTCCCTCCGCTCCTCTCAATGGCTCTCCTGCCCCGAGCTCAGGGGTGGGGAGCTGGTCTGCAGGGCTGAGAAGGCTGCTTCTCAGCAGCCCCTCCCAGGCTTCTTCCCAATGCAGTTGCAGAGAGACCTCTGGGTGGGGGACAGCTGGGTGCTACGGTCCCTCTTCTCTACCACGGGAAATGGGGTGTAGGCTGAGAGTGAAAACAGACTGTTTAACAGTGACTGTCTCCTCTTCATATTCCTTTTAATGTTATTAATAAATCATTTTCTTTAAAAAGGATAAAGAATATGTTTTCCCCCAGGTTGCAGTCGATCAAGCACCGTGATCCCAGCAGCCTCTGAACAACAGAGGCTCAGGCTTCTGGCAAAGGCCACAGGATGTGGTGAGCAGAGAGCAGGAGTCGAGGTGGGGGCGGGAGCAAGGACACGGAGGGATTGAGGAGGGGCCCTTGCTGCTGGGGCCCCGGCTGCTCGTGGGCTCAAGGCGCGCTTGGCCCCAACACAGTGCAAAACCAAAGTGAATTCCACAGTGGACAGTTCAAACCTCACTGCACTGATGTAGCTGACTTCAGAGGGTCTCCATCAACCTACCGGCCGTGAGAAGAACCCACTCAGACAGGGCGTCACAGACACTGAAGGGGCCGCAGCTCTTTCCCCATTAGACAAGAGAGGGTCAGCTTCAGAAAACAGTGAGTGAAACACCGGCCAAGCAGACTCCTCTGAAGGAACCCTCCTCTTCCACCTCCTACAGGGGGTCCCTCCATAGGTATTAAATGCCCCCAAAATGACCCATGCTTGGGGTTATATTTAGAGACTCTGGCATGGTAGGATTCAGGAAAATGAGGAAAATCAAGGGGCCTAGTGAAATAGGACAGCAGTGTGAGTGCTGCAGTCACCAGTAAATGATAGATACTACGTAACATGGATGCTATATGCAGTAGGAAGTATAAACATGTACTGTAAAAGGTGATCTATCATTAAGACACTTTCCAACTCTCCTTAGTTGGAAAGATAAAAATTTATACTGATAAAACAGAAATAAAATGGCAGCAGATGGTTTAATTCAATATCTTTTATAGATGTTAAATCTGTCAAAATCATCACTCCACCAATATTACCAAGATCACCAGCACCACCATCA
>SNSB01090295.1:0-18914 GCA_012922965.1 Capreolus pygargus | reverse complement strand
GCCAACAAAGGTCCATCTAGTCAAAGCTATGGTTTTTCCAGAAGTCATGTATGGATGTGAGAGTTGGAGCACCAAAGAATTCATGCTTTTGAATTGTGGTGCTGGTGAAGACTCTTGAGAGTCCCTTGGATAGCAAGATCAAACCAGTCAATCCTAAAGGAAATCAACTCTGAATATTCATGGGAAGGACTGATGCTGAAGCCAAAGCTCCAAAACGCTGGCCACCTGATGCAAAGAACTGAGTCACTGGGAAAGACCCTAATGCTGGGAAAGATAGAGGGCAGGAGGAGAAGTGGGCAACAGAGAATGAGATGGTTGTATGACTTCACCGACTCAATGAACATGAATCTGAGCAAACTCCAGGAGATACTGAAGGACAGGGAAACCTGGCGTGCTGCAGTCCATGGGGTTGCAAAGAGTTGGACATGACTTGGTGACTGAAAAACAGCAAACTTAAGGCCACACTAATCAGACATGGTCTGCATGATGGGAAAATGCAGCCAGACTTAAAGAATGTGCCATGTGATGCAATACATGGTTTAGTGAAAACCAACCCATACAACCTCAGATGGAAGAAAAGGCTTGCCCTACTCTTATCAGGCCACACAGAATAAGTCAAAGGCATCGCCATGGTTGAACTACAGATCTAGTGGTCCCAGCATTTCATCCTTAAGTTCTCTTCAAGTGGAGCACACCCACATTTCAATAGGGAAGTGTTTATAATTCTTTTTTTTTTTTTTAACATTTCTACATTGGCTACAAGAAAGAGACGATCATCAGTCAGTTCAGTCACTCAGTCATGTCTGACTCTCTGTGACCCCATGGGCTGCAGCACGCCAGGCCTCCCTGTCCATCACCAACTCCCGGAGCTTGCTTAAACTCATGTCCATAGAGTCAGTGATGCCATCCAACCATCTCATCCTCTGTCGTGCCCTTTTCCTCCCGCCTTCAATCTTTCCCAGCATCAGGGTCTTTTCCAGTGAGTCAGTTCTTCCCATCAGGTAACTAAAGTATTGGAGTTTCAGCTTCAGCATCAGTCCTTCCAGCCCTCCATTATTCGCACATTTTACCATATTTCAGGAAACCCATGCTTCCAAGAAAACACTATGGGTCTTCTTTCAATGACTTTCCCTTGGAGTCATGCGAGGAGTACATACATCTATCTTCCGTATATACAAAATGCAAAGCTAAAGGTAATATCCTTCTTTGGCTGCTCAGTGTTCTTCAGACAAATGTCTAAATCTTCAGTGAATTTAAAAGGGCCAGGATGATCTACTGCCAATCTCTTTTCCATTTCTCAAAAGTATCTGTGATGTGACCTAGGACTGCCTCGGGCATGCCCTCTAATTGCCTCAGCTCAGCTGGTTCCCCAGCACAGCTCGGCTAGCAGATCACATCTGAAAGGCTTTTCCTCAGCCTTTCCTAACCACGTCAGACCCTCCGCCCTACATAACACCCTTTATAATGGAAATGCATTGTTGTTGTTTAGTCACTCAGTCTGTCTGAGTCTTTGTGACCCCATGGACTGCAGCACGCCAGCCCTCCCTATCCATCACCAACTCCTGGAGCTTACTCAAACTCATGTCCATTGAGACAGTGATGCCATCCCAACCATCTCATCCTGTGCCATCCCCTTCTTCTCCTGCCTTCAGTCTTTCCCAGCATCAGGGCTTTTTCTAATGAGTCAGCTCTTAACATCATGTGGCCAAAGTTGTCAAGCCCTGTCACCTACAACTCTGGTATCTGGTTTACAGATGTTCAGAATGTATTATGAAGTGAATAAATGAGTATCTGTAAATGTTCACAATTGCTTGACACAAGCAGATCCTTCTATAGCTTCTATGCACTGTTCAGTTCAGTTCAGTCGCTCAGTCGTGTCCGACTCTTTGCGACCCCATGAATCGCAGCAGGCCAGGCCTCCCTGTCCATCACCAACTCCTGGAGTCCACCCAAACCCATGTCCATCGAGTCAGTGATGCCATCCAGCCATCTCATCCTCTGTCATCCCCTTCTCCTCCTGCCCCCAATCCCTTCCAGCATCAGGGTCTTTTCTAAATGAGTCAGCTCTTCGCATCAGGTGGCCAGAGTACTGGAGTGTCAGCTTCAACATCAGTCCTTCCAGTGAACACCCAGGACTGATGTCCTGTAGGATGGACTGGTTGGATCTCCTTGCAGTCCAAGGGACTCTCAAGAGTCTTCAACACCACAGTTCCAAAGCATCAATTCTTCGGCGCTCAGCTTTCTTTATAGTCCAACTCTCACATCCATACATGACCACTGGAAAAACCATAGCCTTGACTAGATGGACCTTTGTTGGCAAAATAATGTCTCTGCTTTTTAATATGCTGTCTAGTTTGGTCATAACTTTCCTTCCAAGGAGTAAGCGTCTTTTAATTTCATGGCTGCAGTCACCATCTGCAGTGATTTTGGAACCCAGAAAAATAAAGTCAGCCACTGTTTCCACTGTTTCCCCATCTATTTGCCATGAAATGATGGGACTGGATGCCATGATCTTAGTTTTCTGAATGTTGAGCATTAAGCCAACTTCTCCGCTCTCCTCTTTCACTTTCATCAAGAGGCTCTTTAGTTCTTCTTCACTTTCTGCCATAAGGGTGGTGTCTGTAGCAAACAGCAAAAGATGAAACGTGGATTTCCTCAAAACAACTGGAGGTAATTGTTTAGCATGTAATCCCTAATGTTTGGCATCTACACAACTCTTTCTGTAATGAGAAATTTCCAAGCATCCACAGGAGTACAGAGAAGAGTACAAGGAACACCTATTCAGACATCACCAGCTTAAACAATTATCAGCTCAGGTGCCGTCTTGTTTCCTTTGTACACATCCCCCAGCACAGCCAGCACCGCCACTGCGTTATTTTAAAGCTGCTTCCAGGCATCATAGCATCTCAGCTGTAAAAACTTCAGTGTATCTGTAAACTATAAGGACTTTTTATAAAATTGTTTTAATAACATTTGCATACCTAAACAAGTTAATATCGTCAAATATCCAGTCAGTGTTGAAATTGTCCAAATCATCTGATAATTTTTTTTTTCAGTTGGCTTTGTTTGAAATGCAGCCAGGATCCACAGGTTGCATTTATGTGACAATTCCTGTATCTTCTTTTTTTCTTTTTCATTTATCTTGCCATTTGCTTACTAGAGACACTAGGCCATCTCTTATATAATACTTACTGTATTTTTTTATTTTTACAGATTCCATCCTGTAAGCTGATAGGAAGTCTGAAAGCTTGATGGGGTTCCACTGTGATAGGGAAGCAAGAACATTCTGCAGGTGAGGAGGCATCTGAGCTTCTCCTGGGGCAGGAATGTGGGCCGCTGTTTGACTGTTTGTCAAGTCGATCCTACTTTGTAAAGTTCTCCAGTGGCTAGATTCATCATCTCATTGAAGGTTGCAAGATGGAGATATTAAAACTCTAGGGTTCCTTCTTTATTTATTAGTGAAAACTTTTCTATAAAGAACCTTCCCCCATCAGTTACTGCTTTACTTGTAATTCAGTCTGTGTAGGAGAGGGGGGATAAATTGTCAACTTTTTCCCCATCACCTATTTTCAGAGTAATTACTATTGAGTGTCTCTTTGCTTCTACGTTTTTCCAGTGGAAAGTTAGGATGTATATTTTATTAAGGGGAAAATAGCCATGAGTTTATACTGTTATTTCCAATTCAAAATCAGTACCACCAGGCTTCTTTTCCTTTCATTTCATGCTTGTGTATCTTTTGTTTCATGTTTAAAATCTTGGTTCCTAATAACATCAACATAATTGTATATTCAGTTTTTCAGGCCGTGAGTGTGTATAGTCCCCATTAACGATGGCACTGATAACTGAAAACAATTTAAGTTTGTTTTTTGCCAGTTCTTTTTTTTCTGGCTATATTACTGTGTTGTTCATGTCATGCCCTGTGAAGTTAGGTCAACAACTGGGTATGTGGTTAAGTTCGTTTGTTGCATTTTGTCTCCATTTGTATTCCATTTGGTGTTGTGATTATGGAAAACACTTATGTTGCTCCAGAGTAAAAGTAGCCCCGAGTGATAATCTTTCCAACAGGGACTTCCCTGGTGGTTCAGTGGATAGGATTCAGTGCTTTCACAGCTGAGGGCCCGGGTTTGCTCCTTGGTTGGGAAACCAAGATCCCACAAGCATTTCAATGTGGCCAAAAATAGTAACTAAAAATAATCCTTCCAGCAGCATAGAATCTCAAATATTCATTGACTTTTATGATCTGTGTATATGGTTTTTCTAAATCATCCACTGGGGGCATGGTTCTCACAAAGGAAGCCAAAGGTATGGAAAGGAAAATGGAGTGCCTTAAAGTTCAGCTTGATTGAAAATTTTTAGGGTTCTTTGTAAAGGAAAGGTCAGAAGGCATATTTCAATATCCCTAATCTATATCCTCCAGTTTCACCCAGAGAAGCTGGTCCAAAATTGGCCAGAATGCTAGAGAAACGAGAGTCCCTTATCTCCAATTGTACCCAGGCTCTGAAATCTTCCTCTTGTCTTTTTTTATACTATTATAGACACTGTCAAAGTTTACTTTTCTTTAAGAAATGAAACAGATCTTTTTTAATTGAGGTATAATTGACATACTATATTTCAGATACACAACATAATGATTCAGTATTTGTAGCTATTGTGAAATGATCACAGTAGGTCTAGAAAACATCCACCAATACACATAATTATGAATTTTTCCTTGTGATGACAACTTTTAAGATGTACTCTTAGCATCTTTCAAATATGCTGTGTATGACATCCCCATGACTTACTTAGGAGCTTCCCAGGTGGCTAAAGAAGCCACCTGCCCATGCAGGAGACAGAAGAGAGCTGGGTTCGAGTCCTGGATTGGGAGGATCCCCTGGAGGAGGACATGGCAAGCCCCTCCAGTATTCTTGCCTGGAGAAGCCCATGGACAGAGGAGCCTGGTGGGCTACAGTCCATAGGAGAGCAAATAGTCAGACACAACTGAAGCGACTTGGCACAGTACACACATGACTTACTTATTTTATAAAGATGAAAGAATTAATAGCTTCAAAAATAAATGGAAAGTTTCATTGGAACCAATCTGAGGGTGATAACCAGGGAAACAGTCTTTTAGAAAGCTCTGAGGACAGTTCTGAAGAGGGGAGGGGAGGGGAGGGGAGGCCAGTATGTCTGTGACTTTAGAATTCGGTGGGTACAGTCAAGCACACATCTTTCTGGAAGGTTATTGCTCTTCATTTGGAAACAGACATCTGAATTAATGGTTTTAGTGCTTTTCCAAGTATGGGAAGATGCAGGAAACTGGGGTCATAAAATTTTCACCCGAAAATGCCAAATGATACCAGAGGCCAGTTCTGTCAATTTTCCTAGAGTACAAAATTTCTCATGCTGATCTTCACCCTGAATTCCTTTTAGGGTATAATTTAGGTCAGTGACCGCACTGGCTCACAACTGGATTCCTGTAGGACTGGATGGTGGGCAATAATCATTGTCTCACAGACTCCTCCCTTCAGGTCTTAACTTTGCCCGAGGTTTGAGAGGCATTTTGTGACCAGTTTGGCCCGCAACACTAGGAATGCTCATTCCCAGGTCAGGCCAGGATTTCTTTGATAGGACCCTCCATATGCTATTAGTGGACTCGGCCCTTCTGACAGTAGCCCACAGCCTCTGGATGGCCTGTCTTACTGGTCTGTTACAGTCAGGAAATGATTCCCTCTTGTTACTTCTTCCCATAGCTAGAGTTCTTCTATTACCATCATTGAGCTTAGAGAGCTATCTATTAGGTGAATGGTTTCGAGTCACTTAGTTATTGTTGTTTTTATCAGGGGCTCAGTCACACATCTGGTAATGCAAGAAACAATCATGTCGTCAAATAGGCAGGATATGAACTAGTGATATCAGTAAGGTCTTAAGCAAGCATTTAAGGTGAGAACTTCTGGTAGGTGTGGCTCCATATCTCCTCGGGCCCTGTGACTTGGTCTGTTCTGTACCAGTCCCTATCTTTAAGGGAAATGATCTATTGGTGTTGTGCGTCAATTTCACCAAAGCTCTATGCACATGCAGGCTGTGTGGCGAGTCATGGTGATCCCATGCAGAATTGACAGAGGTGTGTTATCTTCTAAGGAGCTTCCATGGCTGGCACTGGAAGAAGAAGAGTTGATCTTTCTAGATGAGCAGGTGTTTCTGCCTTTGGGGAGGTCAGGTTAATGCATAGTGCAGATGAACAGTGCACCCTAGAGGGCAGGGGGAAATATTTATGTTTTACTCGTCTTCCCTTAAAATGTTAATTTTATTCAGTCAGACTGAAAGTTGGTACCTTTTGAGCTCCTTCACCCATTTCGCCCCTGCCCCAACCCAAAAAATGATCCTAAGGATTCTTGGGAAATGGAAATTAAGTGATGTCACTTCCCTGTTTCTACCCGTTCACGGGCTTTCCACCCCATGCAAGACACAATTCAATTTTCAATCACAAAAAAAAAAAAAAAAAAAAATCCCACTAGAGCTCTACTTGTCCTGTGTCTTTTCTAATTCATCTCCCGTCTCCCTGCCTGCTCTATGCCCCTGTAGTCTCCTGCTCCTCTTGTGATTGCTGTAAGCTACAAAGTTTATTTCCACCTCAGGGAGTTGGTATTTGTCGATCCCTCTTTGCAAAGCTCACCTTGGGTTCTTTGCACAGTTTCTCCCCACTTGCATTCCAATCTCTGCTCCCAGGTCTCCTACTCAGAGGAGCATTTGTTTCTTGCTTTTCAAATTAATTTTTATTGGCATATAGTTGCTTTACAGTGTTGTTTTAGTTTCTACTCTACAGCAAAGTGAATCAGTTACTGTACACATATATCCAACTTTTTTGGTTTTCCTTTCCATTTCCATCACAGGGGTGTGTTTCTGATCTTCCTCTGGTTACTCTCTATTCCCTTGATGTTGTTTAGTTTCTAAGTGGTGTCCAACTCTCTCATGACCCCATGGACTGTCCAGGCTCTGCTGTCCACAGGATTTCCCAGGCAAGAATACTGGAGTGGGTTGCCATTTCCTCCTCCAGGGGATCTTCCTGACCCAGGGATGGAAGTCACGTCTCCTGCACTGCAAGCGGATTCTGTACCACTAGTGCAACCAGGGAAAAGCCTCCATTCCCTTGTTGTTGTTGTTCATTTGCTAAGTCGAGTCCTACTCTTTGCAACCTTACGGACTGCAACATGCCAGGCTCCTCTGTCCTTCACTATCTCTTGGAGTTTGCTCAAATTCATGTCCACTGAGTCTGATTCTGTCTAACCATCTTATCCTCTGCCGCCCCTTTCTCTTCCTGCCCTCAGTCTTTCCCAGCACCAGGGTCTTTTCCAAAGAGTTCTCTCTTCACATCAGGTGGCCAAATTATTGGAGCTTCAGCATCAGCCCTTCCAGTGAATATTCAGGGTTGAATTCCTTTAGGATGAGCTGATTTGATCTCCTTGCTGTCCAAGAAACTCTCGAGAGCCTTCTTCAGTGCCACAATTTGAAAGCATCAGTTCTTCGGCTCTCAGCCTCTTTTTGGTCCAACTCTCATATCCATACATAACTACTGGAAAACTAAAGTTTTGACAAATACAGACCATTTTCAGCAAAGTGATTCTGCTTTTTAATATGCTGTCTGGGTTTGTCATAGCTTTCCTTCCAAGGAGGAAGCATCCTTTAATTTCATGGGTGCAATCACTGTCTGCAATGATTTTGGAGCCCAAGAAAATAAAATCTGTCCCTGTTCCCACTTTTCCTAATGGGACCAAATGCCATGATCTTACTTCTTTGAACTTCAAGCCAGCTTTTTCACTCTCATCTTTCACCCTCATCAAGAAGCCCTTTAGTTCCTCTTTGCTTTCTACCATTAGAGAGGTATCATCTGAATATCTGAGGTTGTTGATATTTCTCCCAGCAATCTTGATTCCAGCTTGTGAGTCATCCAGCCTGGTGTTTCACATGATGTACTCTGCATATAACTTAAATAAACAGGGTGACAATATGCAGCCTTGATGCACTCCTTTCCCAATTTGGGACCAGTCCATTGTTCCATGTCCGGTTTTAACTATTGCTTCTTGACCTGCATACAGGTTTTTCAGGAGACAGGTAAGGTGGTCTGGTATTCCCATCTCTTTAAGAATTTTCCACAGTTTGCTGTGAGCCACACAGTCAAAGGCGTTAGCACAGTCAATAAAGCAGAAGTAGACATTTTTCTGGAACTCCCTGCTTTCTCCATGATCCAAGGAATGTTGGCAGTTTGATCTCTCATTCCTCTGCCTCTTCAAAACTCAGCTTGTACATCTGGAAGTTCACAGTTCACGTACTGCCACAACTTAAGTTGAAGCATTACCTTGCTAGCATGTGAAATGAGTGTAGTTGTGTGGTAGTGATAGCTTACGGCAAACAGTTTCGGATTCGTGATCTCTGAAGAAGAAGATTTAACTTCGGGACCAGGAACCAGGCTTGATCACTCAAGAGCTTTTGTATAGCAGAGTTTTATTAAAGTATAAAAAGGGACGGAGAAAGCTTCTGACATGGACATCAGAAGAGATAGGAGAGTGCTCCTCCTGGTCTTAACAAGCTGTTTTACATCTGTTCGAAAGCCATTAATCAGATAAGAGCAACACCTCAAGGCTGATGGAGTTTCACCAGGCCCCTCTCCCACAATATGCACTTTTGAGATAGGATGACATGAGGTGTGTCATCCCCCAGCCATAAAACGATTGATATGAATACTGGTTTGTTGAGCTATTATCAGCCCAAGGTTTCAGAAAAGAAAAAAGTTAGTCTTAGGTGGAACCATTTTGAAGAAAGGCAAATTCCAAAGCAAATACATAGTTTCATTAGCACAGCTTGAAAAGAACGTTTCCATGGAGAAACCTCCTTTTAATTTTGTATGGAGAAGAAAAAAAAAAAAACCCCTGACACTTGTAGTTTGTTTCCTCCTGCTGCTTAAGGGAGAGAGAAAAAATGTCTGACACTTGCAGCCTATTTCCTCCGTTTTGGAGACCCCTGGCCTTCCTGCCTGTTACCAACTTGTTCCCCCCTTTTCTTTTAGGAGAATTGTGTTGCCTAGGGAAAGGGGTGTTGTGTTTGTTCCGTAAGTACTTCCTGCTGTTGAGGGGCATGGTCCCTAAATTGTTGAGGCAACATATTTTCCTAACCCTCATATAGAATCTCTAATCCAGGTAATAGTTGGAGGAGGCTGTGACATTCATAGGAGCCTGGACAACGTTTTGGAACTTAAAAGCTTTCAGATGGTTAGAAACAAACCCCATTTTACAGTTACAGATGTAAAGCAAAATAGTCATTAAACCAAGTTAAAACCTAATCAAAGTTGAAAGTCACATCATGTCCATAGTTAAGGTACAATATGTTATACCAGCCCATCTTAGGATTGTTAGATGTCATCAGATCAAGAAGAGGCATCACATATGATTGTTGTTGGTGAAGGTATCCGCAGAGTTGAAGAAAGTCCTTTCCTTGAAGTGGAGAAACCCACCATGGGAAGCCTTCAGTTGATGAGTGTGGTGACCCAAGCATGAAAGAGCAGGTAAAACCAAGGAGAGTCTTGGAATGCAGGAACAGAAAAACCAGACCCTTATCATCCTTCCCTCCCCCATGGTGTAACTATTAATGGAACAGTATAACTTGTCTCCCCTCCTACCCCATCGGGAGGAGGTATTTGCCCTACTCTTCCCCCACCCAGTATACATGCCTCATCCAATCAGCAAATGACTCGTAAGACCCCTATCCCACACCTTGAACCCTGGGTATAATAGTGGACTAAGGACCCCTGTTTGGCACTCCCTTGAGCTGGCCTGCTGTTCTAACAGCGTCTCCCATTCTAATAAATTTTATTCTTCTTTCATTCTGTCTCATGTCTGGAAATTCTTTTCCAACCTGTGCCTGGGCCACAACAATGAGGAGGTTGAAAAGCTGAAAGCTGAGTCAAATAGTTCTAAGGCTTTAGGATCTATGATGATATCTGTGCACAAAAACAGACTATCATAGAGACAGTCCCTTCTTCTTAGGGGCAGTTTGAGCCCTCATTAAAGCTATGGTTAAACTTTAAACCAACTGTCTTGTGTTTCATGAGTTAGCTTACACTGGTGTCTTTTAATAATGTCATTAGCCTTTTCAACTTTTTCTGAAGACTGGGGTCTCCAGGAACAGTGTGATATTCTATTCCTAGAGCTTTTGACACCCCTTGAGTTACAGCAGCTTTAAAGATGGAGCCATTGTCCTCTGAACTTACGATCCCACTTACATCATGAGAAGTCAGTATAGTAAAATTTTGCCCGTTAGTAAATTTATGAGCTTTAGGCATTAGCAAAATAGTAACAATTACCCTTATACAATGTTGTCATAGCCTTTTTTCAATAACAACTCTGATCCTGTGGGCAAGCTCAAAGTTGGAGCCTGTAATAGGGCAGTTTGAAGAGCCTTAAAAGCTTTTTGAGTCTCTGGGGACCAAACCAGCTTGTCGGTTTGGGCCTACGGAGTCTCAGTTATAAGTTTATATAAAGGCTGGGCAAGATCCCCATAACCCAGAATCCAAGTGCGGCAATAGCCTGTAATGCTCAAGAATCCTCTCAATTGTCTTAGTCATATTTGGCTCATTTAGGAATTTCAGACAATAAACTGTAAGGATTAGACACGTATTATTCATATATCTTGAACAAGTCTCCATTTATCATTTGACTTTTTTGCACCCAAAATAGGAGTGTTGCAGGGACTGTTACAGGGAATTAATAGCCCCTGATCCTTTAAATTCTCCATGGTGAGTTTTAACCCTTCCTTAACACCTCATCTTTAATGGATACTGCTTTTGATGTGAAAACAGGTGAGGGGCTTTGAGCTTGATAAAGACAGGAACAGCATTGTGTGCTCAACCCACAGTTTTTCCATCAGCCCACAGTTTAAGATTTACATTTTGTTCAATTAATGGGAGAGAAAGAGCAGGTTCCATATTCATGAAAACAGAGGCCTGGACCTTGCTCAGTATATCCCTCCCCAGAAGCAGTGAGGGAGACTCTGGCACAATTAGAAACTCAAGAAAACAGCACAGAGTTCCAGTTGTAGCTTAAAGGATGACTGAAATAATGGCATTTGGCTTGTCCAGAGAGTCCCATTACAGTAGTGGATCCAGAGGAAAGTGGACCAGGGGCTTCAGTGAGCACAGAGAAATTTGCCCCAGTGTCCAAAAGAAATCAACTGATTGGCACTCCACAGTTATTAATACACGGGGTTCCCCAGGTGTAATTAGGATGGGAGTTTGTGTGGGGACCCCTGGGCACCTTTTGTCCTGATTGTACTAAGAGCCTGACACCTGGAGCCTACACCTCGGAGGGCAGTCTCTTCTCCAGTGTGGGCCTTTGCAGACCAGACCTGGAGCAGGGGTAGCTTAGATGCCTGAGGGCAATCCCACTTGAGATGCCCCTCCTTTCCACAGCAATAACAAACCCATCTCTTTTCACCTGGGTCCCTCTGGGCATTTTTCTCAGGCTGTTTCAGAGCAGGTCTAACAGCCATTGTTGGGGCTTCAGTCTTTCGCCCGAATGGTTTCGAGTCACTTAGTTATTGTTGCTTTTATCAGAGGCTCAGTCACACATCTGGTAATGCAAGAAACAATCATGTCGTCAAATAGGCAGGATATGAACAGTATAGCTAGTGAGATCAGTAAGGTCTTAACCAAGTATTTAAGGTGAGAACTTCCGTTAGGTGTGGCTCCATATTTCCTCAGGTCCCGTGACTTCGTCTGTTCTGTACCAGTCCCTATCTTTTTTTTTTCCAGTCCCTATCTTTAAAGGAAATGATATTGGCATTGTATGTGAATTTCACCAAGGATGTATGTACATCCAGGGTGCGTGGTGGGTCATGGTGATCCCTTGCAGGATTGAGAGATTCACGTTCTCTCTTAAGGAGTTTCCATGACTGGCACTAGAAGAGCTGATCATTCTAGTTGAGCAGGTGTTTTTGCCTTTGGGTCAGATCAGTGCATAGGGCAGATGCACAGTGCACACAAGAGAGAAAAATTGTTGAAAGTTTTCTTGTCTTACTTTAAAATATGAATTTAGTTTATCAGAGCCTCGCTCAGACAGACCCGGAAGCCTTTAACAACTATTATTCCTAATGACAATTTCGCAGCAGAACCATCTACAGAAACAGATGTTTTGTCTTTTGACTCTTACCCAGCTACACTTTCTAAGATTTTAGAAAGTATGGTTAGATAGCATCATCAACTCAGTGGACATGAATCTGAGCTAACTAGGAGAGACTGAAAGACAGGGGAGCCTGGCTTGCTGCAGTCCTGAGTTAGAAAAGAGTAGGAGACTTAGCGACTGATCAACAACAAGGCCATTAATCTTCATCATTGCGTGTGTTGAGCGAAGGTTGTTAAGTTGCAGCACCGGCAGGGTTGGATGCCCAGTAAGATTCGCTTTGCACGGTATCCATCGTGCGTGGCTTAAGCTGGGTACGAAAACTAGTTCCCACCCCCGCCGCTCCTCCGCCTGAAGGTGTGGCCTCACTTTCCCACGCAGGCGCCCTGGAGTCTACGGCGCCTCACCCGTCGGCGGAGTGGTGACACAAGTATCGCTCAGCCGTGGCCTGTGGCTCCGACACCCAATGGCCGGCCGCCGTTCCCTCGGGTGGGCGGGGCACACCCTGGAAACCGTCCTGGTTGGCTTGAGGCCGGGCGCGGCGCGTGACGTCGCTCTGTCGCGTCGCGCCGCCGTTAAGTGGAAGTGTCCGCTCAGGGCACCTGAAGGAGACTTGGACACACCTGGGCTGAACTCCTCGGCTCGTTGGAGGTTCGCAGCTGCAGCCACTGCCTGCGCTCCATGAGGAAGATGCTCGCCGCCGTCTCTCGCGTGTTGTCGGGCGTCGCCCAGAAGCCGGTGAGGCGGCGTGAACGACTCGGGGTGGGCGCGAGACTGGAGGACGGCAGAGGGCAGGGCGCGTGGGCTCAGTAAGCCGGGCCTCGTGCAGCCGCGGGCCTTTGTTCCGTTTCCACGTCTTGCGCTGTAGTCCTGGTCGCGAGAGTAGCGATGGTTCGGCCTCTGGCGCCGACCCGGGGCAGGGGGCGTTTTACAAGGTCCGCGTGGCGGCCTGCCGCGGCTGCGGATGTCGGGCTAATTGAATCGCCCCGGAAGGGCGCGTTCGTTTACTACAGTCAGAAAAGGAGGCACTTGGGGTTCCTCGAGTGTACAGTGACTGCCTCTTCCCGGCTCACTCATTTACAAATTTCGTAACTTTGTTTCTCTTGACCGGGAATCCGGAGACTGAGTGGCCCCGTTCAGTCAAAAGTTTCATTTGCTTATCCTGTGACCTTGGGCAAGAGTTTTTTGGTTTTGTCCTTTCTGAAACATGTCGGTGCTCAGTTTCCTTATCTCTGGATGAAACGGGGTTGAGAGTACTTACCCCGTGGGGTGGCTGTGAGGCTTAAACGAGTGACAAGTATGCAGGCCTATCCCTTTAGCGCTTGTTACATAGTAGTTGCTGTCTGTTACATATTGTTACTGAGTGCCCAGTTTGGTATACACCTGTTGATCACCAGTGCTGGTCTCTGGAGGATTCACGCAGGGTTAGTGTCCGCAGAAACACGCCTCCTACCGTTTCGTCTTCCTCAACCTTGAGCTTTTCTTGGCAGTCAGTTCAGGAGCCCTCAAGCGGAACCCAGAGGGAGACGCTCCGTCCCTTACACACCTGCTCTAAGGGTAAAAGTAGCTGAAAGAAATGGCCGTGGTGCTTGGGAGGGTGAGGTTAGAGGTTATTTGTGGCTCTGGGGTTTAGATATGCCTAGGCTAAGCTTGGAGCACTTTGACCTCTAGGCACTGGGAGTAGTGTTACTTGGTATAACTTCAGCCAAGACTTGGAATTCTGGCTCTAGTAACTCTCCTAAGACTTTGTGGCAACTCTGCTTGGTGTGGGAAGGGAGTTTGAAAAGGTAGAAAGGGTACCCCTCTAGGAGTGCTATTGACTGACAGATACAAAGCTTGTAATGGATTAATCCTTAGTAGCATGTAAGTTGAAGGACAGCCAGGTTCCACTGTTCTTTATTTCTCCCTGTACACATGACATACCCAGCATTTATTGAACTCTTCGTGTGTGCCTTGGCTAGTTAATGTCCATAGCATCAATTTTTAGTTGAATGTAGGTAACAGAAACGTGTTTTCAACATGATAGAGGTATATAATGTTATACATGTATTTTGTATATAACATAATGCAGACCTAGTCCTGTATTACCTTACATTTAAAGGATTACATTAAAGAAGAAAAACTTGGATTGAATTGATGATTTTCTATGGGAAAAGAAGATTCGTGAGTTTTCAAATTACTGTCACCTCTGTGTCCCTAAGAGCAGAGAGAAGTCATTGTTGAAAATCAGAGCCTCATTCCCTCAACTGTCTGAAGTACTCTTGGTTGGGTTTTTGTTTTCTGGCAGTATGTTGGCATGAAAGGCAAATGGCACTTCATCTTCACCTCAGTAAAAACTTTGGCCTTTTCAAAAATCATATAATACAGCTCAAATCAAACAAATCAGATCTGGCTTACAATGATCTGCTAAGGGGATAAAACAGGAATGGAGTATAACTTTATTTAGTCAGAAATTCTAATTGAGAGAAAAGATTATTATGGCAGAATTTGATTACTGTGCAGAGCATTTCTATCTCTTATTTAAGTAAAAATAATTTTTTAACTTTTTTCTTGAGGATGAGAGACAGTGAAGGAGTTATGGTTCTTTGAGCTGCCCTTCTTTTTGGCTATTTTGCATGTTTTTTTTTTTTTTTTTGGTTGCCTGCCCTTGTGCCGTTCAGTATACTAAGGCCCAGACACAAATATTTTAAGAATTCTCTATTAACCCGGGATTGTGGGTGAGCTGAAATTTTTTTTAATAGCTCCCACTCCCTGCAACAAAGCAAGTCAGCTAACCAGCATTTCTGTAAACGGTAGTAATCATGAAAGGTTCCCAGAGTGCTCAGTGCATTTGGGGCTCTTGGGTCCAGTGTGCTTATTCATCTGTCAGGTTTCAGATGTGTTAGCACAGGCTACTTAGTTCAGTGTTTGGTTTAAAATTATCACAGACATTCTGTTTTTAACCTATTCCTTTTAATGCTAAAAATATCATTGTTAGGTGAAGGAGAAAACACTTAAAACTCCTAGGTCATGGACTAGACACGTTTCTTGTTCCATGAACTGGTGTGGCAGATTCCCAGGATTCTGGGTTTAACACTTAAGTCAGCACATCGGATGTGAGTCCTATGAAGACAGACGACAGCCAGCTTGTTACTCAAGCATAAGTGACTCAAACACGTTTGAGGAACTTATTGTTTAACAAAATGATTGTGTGAAGTAGTAGTAATTTAATAAAGTAGTAATTTAATTCATTGCCTCCTTTCAGCCAGTCCACCAGAACTTTCAGAAACTGAATGCTTGCACCTGCTACAGAAAGTTGTCTTTAAAATGAAAGCAGAGTCCAGTGTAACTGAAGTTACTTAAGGTGCTTAAGTACTTGTGATTTCATCTTTGAATGAGGTTGAGTTTTCAGAGTGCTTATTTCAGTGTTGTGCTAATTTCTGCTGTACAGCAAATTGACTGTGTTATACACATATATACATACTTTTAAAATATTCTTTTCTAGTATGATTTATCCCAAGAGATTGAGTATTGTTCCCTGTGCTATCAAGTAGGACTTTGTTGGTTATCCAGTCTAAATTCCTTAGTTTGCATTTACTAATCTCAGACTTCCCAGTCCATCTATCTCCCTCCCCCCTGACAATCAGATGTCTGTTCTCTGTATCTGTGAGTTTATTTCTCTTTTGCAGATAGGTTCGTCTGTGTGATATTTTAGATTGCACATATAAATGCAATCATATGGTGTTTGTCTCTCATTTTCTGACTTACTTCCTTACTTCGATCATCTGTGTATAATTATAAGGGATTTGATTTAGGTCATACCTGAATGGTCTAGTGGTTTCCCCTACTTTCTTCAATTTAAGTCAGAATTTTGCAATAAGGAGTTCATGATCTGAGCCACAGTCAGCTCCTGGTCTTGTTTTCGCTGCCTGTATAGAGCTTCTCCATCTTTGGCTGTAAAGAATGTAATCAATCTGCTTTCGGTATTGACCATCTGGTGATGTCCATGGGTAGAGTCATCTCGTGTTGCTGGAAGAGGTTGTTTGCTATGACCAGCATGTTCTCTTGGCAAAACTATGTTAGCCTTTACCCTGCTTCATTTTGTACTCCAAAGCCAAAGTTGTCTGTTACTCCAGGTTTCTCTTGACTTCCTACTTTTGCATTCCAGTGTCCTATGATAAAAAGGACATAATTTTTTTTTTGGTGTTAGTTCTAGAAAGTCTTGTAGGTCTTCATAGGTTTATTCCTTGGAATTTTAATTTTTAAGAGATCCTGTTATTATTATTTATTTTTACATTCTCTTTCTGATATTTCTTTTTTAGTGTAAGGAAATGGAACAGATTTCTGCATGTTAGTCTTGTATCTGCCTACCTTGCTAAATTTGGTTATCACTTTTCTTAGTCTTTTTGTGGAGTCTTTGGAGTTTTCTATATATAGCAGCATGTCATTTGCATATAATGATCATTTTATCTCTTCCCTTTGAATTTGGATACCTTTTATTTCTTGCTCTTGTTTGATTGCTGTGGCTAGAACTTCCAGTACTACATTGAAGAGAAGTGGTGCGAGTGACCATCCTTGTCTTGTTCCAGATTTTAGCAGGAAGGCTTTCAACTTTTCACCATTCAGTGTTCATATTGACTATTAATAAATAGCTTTTACTATTTTGAAATATGTTCCCTGTATATCCACTTTGGTAAGAGTTTTTATCATGAATGGATGTTGAATTTTAAAAAAATTGTTTAATTGGTGGAAAATTGCTTTATAGTGTGTTGGTTTCTGCTGTACAACAGCATGAATCAGTCATATATATATATCCCTTCCCTCCCTCCCCTCCTCCCATCCCACCCCTTTAGGTCATCATGGAGTGCCAGGCTGGGCTCCCCGTGTTATTTACAATTTCCCTCTATTTTACACATGGTTGTGTATATACTTCAATGCTCCTTTCTTAAATTGGTCCCACTTTCACCTTCCCCCGCTGTGCTCACAAGTCCGTTCTCTACCGGGTTCATCAGTGCCATTTTTCTAGATTTCATATATATGGAGTAATATACGATACTTGTTTTTGTTTTCTGACTTATTACTTCACTCTGTATAAGAGGCTCTGGAGGGGGTTGAATTTTGTTGGATGCTTTTTCTCCACCTATTGACATGATCATGTGGTTTCTGACTTTTATTAATGTGGTGTATTACATTGATTGCATATGGTGAACCATCCTTATGAACCTGGATTCACCACTTGTGATGGTGTATGATTTTTTTTATGTGTTGTTGGATTTGGTTTGCTAATAAGTTGAGAATTTTGGTGTCTGTATTCATCAGAGATCCTGGCCTGTAATGTTCTTTTTTGATGATATCTTTGTATGGTTTTGATATCAGGGTGATGGTGGCTTCCTAGAATGTGCTTGGAAGTGTTCCCTCCTATTCAGTCTTTTGGAAGAGTTTGAGAAAATTCCCAAGTTTCTCAATTTTTTGTGTGTCTGGCAGAAGTTTTATTACATTGAAAAAGGACAGAGAAAGTTTCTGACAGAGACACAGACATCAGAAGAGGGGACAGAGAGTGCCCCTTCTTGATATTCTTATCAAGGCCTTATATATTTTTACCAGACCCACTCCCACAACATACATCTTAAATTAACAAGATTAGAACTAACAATAGAAAGGTCTTACCAGCCCCATGAGGGCTTCCCTGATGGCTCAGAGGTTAAGCATCTGCCTGCAATGCGGGAGTCCCAGGTTTGATTCCTGGGTCGGGAAGATTCCGCTGGAGAAGAAAATTGCAACCCAGTATTCTTGCCTGGAAAATTCCATGGATGGAGGAGCCTGGTGGGCTACAGTCCACGGGATCGCAAGAGTCCGACAGGACTGAGTGACCTAACTTTCACTTTCACCAGCCCCACTCCCACATAAAATAAGATGAGTAGAAAGTTCCTGTTACCAGGAGAAACATGTTCTTGAGCAAGATACATTGTTATTATATGAAACATACCCTTGAGCAAGCCACAGAAGCAAGTAGAAGTATTTGGTTTGTCACTTCCTTAGGTGCAAAACAAGACGAATTTGTTGCACCACCCCCCTCACACACACACACACACACTTCTTTGCCTCAGAATCTGGGTTGTAGGTGAGGCATTTCATCTGAGGGCTTTCTCTTGCTGGGTAGAGCAGTGGCTTTTGGGGATGATGAAGTTGAGAGAAAAACAGCACAATGAAACCACTTGAACTTTTTATTTGTACTTCCAGGCTCAGATATTTGAAGCTTACAATATGGCAGCTTTGTGGAAATTGCCTTGTATTTTCATCTGTGAGAATAACCGCTATGGGATGGGAACATCTGTGGAGAGAGCAGCAGCCAGCACTGATTACTACAAGAGAGGCGACTTCATTCCTGGGCTGAAGGTAAGGACACCTGTGGTAGAGCTGGGGCCGCACTCTTGGCCCGATGGCTCACATCACAGGAAGGGTTCTATTTTCTTAAGTGTATGAACAGGTCATAGGAAGAGAAAACTATTTTAGGCCATTGGAGTTAAGCTCTCCCCTTTTTATCTTTGAACTTTTATGAAGTCTAGGTGATTTACAATGTTGTGTTGAAATCTTTCCTACTTATTGGCAGGTAGATGGAATGGATATCCTGTGTGTCTGGGAGGCCACAAAATTTGCAGCTGCCTATTGTAGATCTGGAAAGGTAAGATTTTTTTTGGCCTCTAAGCTAGAGATTTCTAATGGCATTTATCTGTCTTAAAGTTGGGAGAAGTGCCTCCTGTGTCCATTGTGGCAATTTAGGGGTAG
>SNSB01090280.1:8896-26203 GCA_012922965.1 Capreolus pygargus | reverse complement strand
AATAAGAAATGCAGAACAAAGCTACAGGGATGTATCACTGCATGCCAGTCACAATAACAATGAGCAAAAAACCCACTAAGAATATCATAAACGTTGAAGGGGCTTGGAGATCAGGGAACCTCCTACATGGCTGGAGGGCATGTAAGCTGGTGCAGTCACATGGGTGGACCATGTGGAAGTTCCTTAAAAAACATAATCTCCTGAAATTCAAGGAAATGAATTCCATGAAAACTAGACAAAATATATTAATCGACAAATTGACAAGCTTTACAGTTTTTAGTAAATCATGTGCAATTCTGAAGTGACCAGTTTTGATGTAGCATTTCTAATTCTCTAAGTTAAATGTGTAGAAATACATATACACTCACATATTCCCTCTTGGTTTTCTCACTAACATGTATACCTTCAGATATTTATATCTTGTTTTCAATGTGTTTTATATAAATCGTATTATGTAGATATCTTCAGGCATTTGTATGTTGCATTGAAAGTATGTCAAAGCCATGAGAAAACAGTTCCTTTAAACCTTACAAGACACATGTGCTAAGAATTATACAGAGTAAGATTTTATAAATCTTGGTTCAGAATTTTCCCATCATGGCTTTTGACTATTCCTTTTGTGCCTTTGTTAAACTTATATTTGCTTAAATGAGACCACTGAAAAGTTTAACTAACAGAAGAACAAAGACAATTGCAGTAGGTTAGTTCATGACTCTAGGTCCTCAGAGAATTCACAGCAATCCTTGAGGGCTCCAGAGGAAGGTCAAGGCTAGAACCAGGCAGAGAAAATTCCAGTACTTGGGGTTCAGACGTGACCCTTGGTGAAGTCCTGTGGGCCCCATAGGCTGAGTGTGGATGGGTCCATTCAAACAAAGACGAGCAGGATTTTGGTGAGCTCTGAGGGTATCACTGAAGGGGGCCCTGTGCAGTAGACCCTGGGGTTCAGCAAGACTGCTGGTGTCAAGGAAGGGGTCACCTAATGCAGGTGCTCAAAGGACTGGCTGCTGTGAGTTCAAGGAACTGCAGGCTGCCTCCTCCCCAGACAGACACTGAGGCAGCAACAGCATGGAGCAGTTCAGGGGAGCTCTCAACACTACTCTGTATGATCCTTCTTATTAGAACCACCACGATGTCCAAGTAGATAAAAATCAGAGAGGAAATACAAGGTAGAAATAGTGGGAAATACACGAAGTTATAATAGGTTTAACAGCAGTAAGAAAGTAATTTCTACAGATGCCATCCCCCTGTGCTACAAATACTTTTTCATTCTGTTACCTTTCCTGAGGTTAATGCTGATGGTGCCTGAACACTTCATTCATTCCACATCAATTGTAATCCTGAAAAACCGTTCACTTTTATTAATTAAGATACATTAATTTTACACAGATGGAATAAAACCTTTTACAATTCTTGTTTGATTCTTGATTAAAATACAGATTACAACTTCTAAAAACTTTCCTGTTTCTCTGATGAAATTATCTGAGAATGTGACTTATATGTTTTACAAAATGGAGGCTAATTTAGTAAACATGGATAGACATTAATTATATTAATATGACTTTTCCAGAAAGAGCTTTCTATACTTACATCAGATAGAAGAGAAGGTGTCCTTACTTCAAGCCTGCCAGATAATATGCATCATTTCTCTATGTTGATGTTATAAAAATACCTTAGATTTTCATGAACTATCCTTGTTTTATGCTTAAAGAGCAAGTGACATAATTATTGAAAACTTAGAGCAAACTTCTGTTTTACTTTGAATTATTTCCTGAACACTTCTATCATGGTGACCACAGAGGTGTTTGACATCAGGGAGAAATATCTCCATTCAGAGGTATAGTGTGTATGTAACATGATTGTGTTCTTAATCTTATAAATTGGTACCCTTCTGTTCAAATCAGATTTCCACCACTTAATTAAGTTTTGGATGGTTGCTGCCTCAGTGAGAAGAGAATCCATTCTACATGAGGTAGGAACCATTGGTATTTATTTTCCATTGAGGACATTAAGGACATAGTAATATAATATGTACACTGAACCTCTAAATGGATGTGTTTGTCATTGGTGTCAAGCAACCCTCTAGGTCACCATGATGTAAGTGTTCAGGAAATAATTCCACAGAGGTATATTCTAAAATTTCAATGTCACTAGCTTTTTAAGGATAATATAATGACAGTTCACTGAAATTTCGATGCATCTTTATAATGTTAACAGAAATCATGAATATTAGTTGACATGTTTGAAATAAAGACTTCTCTAATACCCTGGAAAACTATGGGAAACACTTCCCAGAAAAATCATGTAATTAATCTGTGTCTTGTTTATTAAATGATTAGCCTTCATTTTGTAAACATAGAAAGTGCAACTCTCAGACCAAATTGTATCAGAAAAATGAATATCATGGTCTATGCTTGTAATCTGTATTCTAATAAAGGATCACACAGTGGATTGGAAAAGGTTTCATTCTGACTACGTGTGCTATTCATACATATGGTCAATAAAGCTGAATGGTTTCTAGTGATACAGTTGATGTGTAATGAATGAAGTGTTTACCTATCACCACCGTTTACCTCTCCCATCTTATTTAAGGTTGCAGGAAAGAATCATAACAGTAAATTATTAGGTAGCACTGTGGGATGACATCTGTTACTGCCCTTAAGCCTCATATAATTTGATCACGTATTTCCCATTGTTTCTGCATTGTACTTTTCCTCCTCTCTGTAACTGCTGGGGCATGGTGACGGTTCTAATAAGAAGGATCATACAGAGTAGTGTTGAGAGCTCCCCTGAACTGCTCCATGCTGTTGCTGCCTCAGCATCTGTCTGGGAAGCAGGCAGCCTGCAGGTCCTTGAACTCACACCAGCCAGTCCTGTGAGCACCTGCTCTAGGTGACCCCCTTCCTTGAGACCAGCAGTCTTGCTGAACCCCAGGGCCTACTTCACAGGCCCCCCTTCACTGACACCCTCAGAGCTCACCAGAATCCTGTTCCTCTTGGTTTGAATGAACCCATCCACACTCAGCCTGGGAAACCCACAGCGCTTCACACAGGGTCGCTTAGAAAGGCCTGAACCCAAGTACTGCAGCTTTCTCTGCCTGGTTCTAGCCTGACCTCCCTCAGAAATTCCCACTCTAAACCCTCCCCTTCTGAGAGGTCTCAGCTGTGCTGAGAGTGAGGGCTGAAGCTCAGGGCTCCTGAGTGTGGGTCTTGGGGGAGAAACATCAGAACAGAGAACATGCTAAAGACATATTTAATGAACCCACCTCAGACCTGCAGATTCATAACTTCTTAGAGTGGGTACCTGACCTTGAGGGGTTCATATTCACTGAAATGGTTCAGAAAGAATCTGAACCATTGGCCAAGTGATTTCCCTCTGTTTCCCATCAGGGTCACATGACCAGTGTTAGGAAATGACCTCCCCGGTGCCCTCCCCAGAGTTCTCTATTAGTCCAGTGGGAGCACCAGTGTGGTGTGTAGGAAGTGCTCCAGGGGATTCTAAGGGGAGGCCCAGGTTAAGGACGTGGCTCCTGGTCTATTTGTAAGAGCTGAGGCCCGACATCAGTCCGCGGAGTGGCAGCAGGGTTGGTCTAGCTAGATTTGGACCGGGGAAGTAAACTCACATCCTCTGTGTGAGCAGAGGGTTAGGAGCTCTCTACGGGGAGAGAACAATCAAGAAATAAGTCCATAGGCTGATCTCCAGGTAGGAAGTGATTGTTCCTGAATCTCTCCTGAGAGAGGACAGGAGAGGTGGGTCTTTTCAGCTTTTCAAGGTCCTTTTTTCTGTAGGTGAAGTAGTTGCAGGTTAAAGAGCTATGAGGATGACTTTGAAGGTATTTTCTCAAGATGCAGAGGTGTGTTTGCGGCATAACATCCCCAGAGAAGATGCAGAGCAGGAGGAAGAAGAGGAGGAAATGGCAGCTTCTCAGGTACGTGTCCTGTCCCAGATCTGGGGCTGTGTCTGCTTTTCTTCCGGAAATGCCTGGACTACGAACCTGCAAACCTTTAGTTCTCTGCTTCTAACTTTTCTGCCTGGGTGTTTGTTATCAACTTCTTTATTTTTTCCTTTTCTTCTTATCATAGTGAAGCCTGGCTCTTTAGAGCACTTTTCCCTTGTGTCTCAGAATCTTGTGTCCCTTGTCTGTATCCTGGCTTTCTATGGAGCATGATGAATTCTCAACCTGAATTAGCAACTTTCAACTAATGAATATATCCCTTTCTGAGAGAGAAACAGGGAAAGGCACTGGTATCCGAGATTCCCTTTGGGATGTGGTTCGGTGTTGGGATCTGAGGGAACTAGGGGAAATGCCATGATGAGTTTACATGTGGATGGAATTTCAGCTCTTTAGGAGTTAGAAAATGCCCTTCTATATTGAACAAACTCAGTGATCCAGAATTTTTCAGAAAATGCTCGGAAATAAAGAGAAAATTAGGAGATTTCTGTCCTCTGTAATCCTAAGACTTACTAGTTAAACACGTTGTTAGGATAAAAACGGAGGACGTATATATGAAATGAATTTTGCATAAAACTGTTTTTTTTTTATGTTAGGTTCAAGTTATAATTTCCTTATTTTCTCCGAAATGCCCAGGCTCTGATAGTACATCTTCCATGTGATCCATTTACACCATGACAGATGATGTCCACTGGCTCTGGTGATTTCTCTGAGATTATCAGGCTATAAAGTTCATTTTCTTCCCCCTCTGTCTTTAAACAAGGCTGTGGGAAAATGGAATGAGGAACATGGGAAAACCCTCACAGTTATTGGAGAAATTCCACAACTTCTTGGTTTCTCTTTGCCTTGGAAAATGAACACTCACTGTGTTGATGATAGATACTGGCTTATGGTAGTGGGAGTTTTCATCACTCAAGCCCAAGTGTGATGTTTCCAGTACACTCCAAGCTCATATCACAGACATAGTCTTCTTACTCACATTTTTGTATTTTTTTTATCAAAATATTTGCATCATATTGGTGCTAATCTGATTTCACCTGTGTTGAATTTCTAAGACACAGCTCAACAAAATGATAGAGTTTTTCAAGAAATTAAAGCTTCAGAACAAAGAGCTCTAATTAATCTTATACCATGGTATATGTTGGCACCTTAGTGTATTTAAAATATACAAAGAATATCATCCACAAGTAGATGTATATATTTTAACCCATTAAAAATAATATCGATGTTATTGACATGAATAAGAATGACTGAACTGACCTGAACATGAACTGATTTTATTGATAGAATATCGACTTTATTGACATGAATATGAATGAACTCATCTGAACTGAACTGAACATGAATCAGTTCAGTTCAGTCGCTCATTCATGTCTCACTCTTTGCGACCCCATGAATCGCAGCACTCCAGGTCTCCCTGTCCATCACCAACTCCTGGAGTTTACCCAAACTCATGTCCATTGAGTCAGTGATGCCATCCAACCATCTCATCCTCTGTCGTCCCCTTCTCCTCCTGCCTTCAATCGTTCCCAACATCAGTGTCAGCTTTTCACATCAGATGGCCAAAATATTGGAGTTTCAGCTTGAACATTAGTCCTTCCAATGAACATCCAGACTGATTTCCTTTAGGATGGACTGGTTGGATCTCCCTGCAGTCCAAGGGACTCTCAAGAGTCTTCTCCAACACCGCAGTTCTAAAGCATCAATTCTTCTGTGCTCAGCTTTCTTTATAGTCCAACTCTCACATCCATACATGACGACTGGAAAAACCATAGCCTTGACTAGACGGAACTTTGTGGACAGAGTAATATTTCTACTTTTTAATGTGCTGCCTAGGTTGGTCATAACTTTCCTTCCAAGGAGTAAGCATCTTTTAATTTTGTGGCTGCACTCACCATCTGCAGTGATTTTGGAGCCCCCCAAAATAAAGTCAGCCACTGTTTCCACTCTTTCCCCATCTATTTGCCATGAAGTGATGGGACCGGATGCTGTGATCTTAGTTTTCTGAAAGTTCGCTTTTCTTTAATACTCTTAATAAGTATATAGTCTCATTTTAACATATGTCCGTATGCATGAAAATGTTAAAATTATCTTTTTTCTTGTTTTGGCATTCTACCCAGTTATATAAAGTTCTTATTAAAAAATACATGTATTTATGTTTGGCTGAGTTGTGTCTTGGTCGTAGCCTGCAGAATCTTGGAGCAATGAGGGAGACTTTGTTGCAGGAGGGACACTTTACCTGTGGAGTGTGGGACCTAGTTCTCTACCAAGGGGCTGAACCCAGCCCCCTGACTTGGGAGCTCAGACTACCAGGGAAGACCCTATAAAAACTGGTATGCATTTTCTTTAGTGTTGTCTCTGTGTATTTGTGTTTTACTAGTTAAATTTTAGTTGACATAAACTGAAACAAATTCAAGATCTGTGATTTAATGAATGTTTGACAAAATATTTGCAAAATGGTGGAACAACAATGTAGTTGATTTTATATTACTTATGTGATGCATTCAAGACCCTGTAAAAATTTTTAGAAAGACATATAGTTTATACTAAATAGTTCAAATGATTATTGCTGCTATAGGTACTATTCTATCAGAACTGTCCATTTTGTAAAACACTTAAAATTCAAAGTTAAGTATAAATTCTTGCCTTAGTGGTCTACCTCTTTGATATTCGGAATGGTAATTCATGTATCAGAGTTTTCAATATTACTAGTTAAAATAAGCTTGTTAAAAATGTGGCACATTGGCCCTATTCCAGAACTCTTAGATCAGAGCATCATGCTTTTTAAAAGTATTTCCTGTTTCCTTGATAGGGGCTTCCCTGGTGGCTCAGATGGTGAAGAATCTGCCTGCAATGTGGGAGACCCAGATCTGATCCCTTGGTGGGGAAGATTCCCCTGGAGAAGGAAATGGCAACTCACTCCAGTATTCTTGCCTGAAAAATCCCATGGGCAGAGAAGCCTTGCATGCTACAGTCCATGGGGTCGGAAAGAATCAGACATTACTGAGTGACTAACATGCTTTCCTTGATAGAGAGTTTATCCTGTGTCACACAAGTACAACTCTCATAAATAGATAAGTCAGTGTTGATGCGATTGTTTTATAATTTCTCTTCCAGATCAGAATAGTTTCTATAGTGGTCTGTGTATCATCTCTCATTCTCTTTTCCTGGGTCTATAAATACAGCGGAAAATACAGTAGTATAAAAATTATATTCTTGTGAAACACCAGACATTCTCCTAAATCAACACCATTTTTCTTGCTGGTTTCATCTTGGGTCACATTAGGAAGTCTTCCCAGATCCACGTGGCTCATGTCCTTTATATTTCAGGGGTTGCTGACATTCTAGGATCTGACCATAGATTTCACTCAAGAGGAGTGGGAATGCCTGGTCCTCAGTCTGAGGGAATTGTACAGGGACGTGATGTTAGAGAACTACAGGAATCTGACCTGCTTGGGTGAGGATAACTTGCTTCCAGAATCCCTTATGTATCCTCAGGGTTTTGGTTCATTCATTCTAGAATGTCTCCTGGAATTTTCTGTTTTGTCGAGTAGAGGTTAAGATCGCTACTTTCCAGGGGAAAGTAACCTTCTTTCTTGCTGTAACCTGCCTCCTTGTTGTTCAGCCGCTAAGTCATCTCCAACTCTTTGCGATCCCATGGAATGCAGCAAGCCAGGTTTCCCTAGCCTTCTTTAACTCCCAGAGTTTGCTCACATTCATATCCACTGAGTCAATAATGCTATGCAACCATCTAATCCTCTGCCACTCCCGTCTCCTGCCCTCAATATTTTCCAGCATCAGGGTCTTTTCCAATAATTGGCTCCTTGCGTCAGGTGGCCAAAGTATTGGAGCTTCAGCATCAGTCCTTCCAATGAATATTCAGGGTTGATTTCTTTAGGATTGACTGCTGTGATCTCCTTGCTGACCAAAGGACTCTCAAGAGTCTTCTCCAGCACCACAGCTCGAAGGCATCATTGTTTGGTGCTCAGCCTTCTTCATGTTCCAAATATCACATCCATACATGACTATTGAAAAAACCATAGTTTGACTATACGGACCTCTGCTGGCAAAGTGATGTCTCTGCTTTTTAATATGCTGTCTTTGTCATAGCTTTTCTTCCAAAGGGCAAGCATCTTTGAATTTCATGGCTGCAGTCACCATCAACAGTAATTTTGGGGCCCCCACCCCTTCCCAAAATTAAATCTCTCACTGTTTCCACTTTTCCCCTATCTATTTGCCATGAAGTGATGAGACTGGATGCCATGATCTTAGTTTTCTGCATGGTGAGTTTTCAGCCAGCTTTTTCACTCTCCTCTTTCAACCCCATCAGAAGCCTTTTTAGTTCCTCTGCAGTTTCTGCCATTAGAGTGATATCATCTGTATATCTGAGGTTGTTGATATCTCTCCTGGTAATCTTGATTCCAGGTTGTGATTCATCCAGCCTAGCATTTCGCATGATGTACTCTGCATAGGAGTTAAATAAGCAGGGTGGCCATGTACAGCTTGATGTACTCCTTTCCCAATCTGCAGCCAGTCCACTGTTCCATGTACGATTCAAACTGTTCCTTCTTGACCTGCATATTCTTCATTCTAGGTTCGTGGTAATTCTGTAAGTTCTGTGGTATCAAATAGTGCCACTCTCCTCTTAAAACCAGAACTCCACTACCTGCTTTTGCCTTAGTAGTACTTGAGCATAATATCAGAATCTGATTTTGATGCATTTGTCTTTCAAAGATGCTTCCAATAAACTATTTGGTGAAATCATTTTTTTAATGCTATTTTAACTTTCTACCTTGACTTCTCTCTCGCCTGAACACATATTGGATTGGAAATCGATGAATATCTCAGAACACACATATTCCTTTTTCTGATGAACAGGTCTTGTGGTCTCTAAGCCACACCTGGTCACGTTTCTGGAGCAAGAGAAGGATCCCTGGGATGCAAGGAGAAGGGAGACAGCCATGCACCCAGGTATGTGTCTATGGATGAAGTGGATAACTCAGGTCACAGGGACAAGCATTGTGGAGGAAGTTATACTCTGTCGTGTGGATTGAGAAGAGCTGCTTCAGTGGAGACGATTTTGGATTAGCCTAGGTTTATTTCTGTCACTGTCATAGAGCATAATCTCCTGACCCATTCCTAATTCTTTTTATCGTTTGTGTATTTTTCTCCAGTGATTAATTTTCACATTCGCAGTTAGAACCAAAATATTTGTCTTGGCCTACAACAACCTGCATGACCTGAGAACTCATCCATTTTGGGGAGGTTTTAGAAAATCTGTGCATATTTCTGAGTAACTATATTAAGCCCTTTTAAAAGTGCTGATTCTGTCCCTAGTCAGAAGTGTATGGGTGGAGCTGTGAAAAAATTGCCAAACTTCCAGGAATACTGGGGACAGATGTTTTTTTCTTTTCTACCATATAATTTCCAGTGCACTGGAAACTACACATATGACCTTAGAAATTTCATACTCAAATTCTTTCTTCACTGCATTGTTATAGCCACGCTTTCCGGGAAACAAACTCACTCAGAAGGACAATGAAGAGAGTGGAGTGCAGTTTATTACACTGGCGGGCCCAAGGCAGAGTCTCCTGTTAGCCAAGGGCCCCGACCAGCATTTGTGAAAATCTTTTATACCCCATGTGTCCAAACCCACCACCCCAATCCCTTGATGCTTACAAAGGAAGGGTAAATACAATCACAATAACCCCATCATTCACGTGTTATGTGTTCAAACAGTTAATAATCAATAAGCCCGTGGTTACATTCCAACCAGTTCATAACTGATAAGCCTGTGCTTACATTCTGATAGATAGTGTCCGGAGGCGGGGGTGATTAGTGTCTGTTTTCTCTTAGGTGATCAGTAACCTGGATATGATCTTCAAGGTTCCCCTGTCCAGAGCGGGTCTTCTCCTTCCATTGTTGTTCCCACAGGCACTAAGCAGAGAGTTCAGGATCCACTGGAGTGGTGGCTGAGCACGATCAGCACAGACAGGCCTGAGATGGAGTCCAGGCCCTATGACTTCCTTCTTCATTCCCTCTCTTGATGCTCTTAACTCATATTATGAGCATCATTCATCAGGATATATTGCACCCTGGCTCTCCAAATGCCAATTAGGGAGAATGACATCAACCTTTGGGTTACAAAGTTCATAATACATTGTAAAATCCAGGGTCCACAAAGCAGAACTACCAAGGCAACTATAACAGTGGTAAATATAGTTTGCCACCAATCACTCTTCACTCAAGATAGGACCGAAGTCCAGAAAGGAATGTTCTCATTTGACATTGCTTTTACCTGGTTTTTCATGTCATCTAAAGTAGTCGATACATTGTCAGATAAGTCAGGAATGTATACACAACATTCAACCTTAATTATAGCACAGGTCAATCCTTGAGCTGCTGTATGTCCAAAGCCATTTTATTATGAATTACTGCTTTTCTCATTTAGATTTGCTCTTCATTTAAGGCTTGGATGGCTTCTGTTCTATCTAGGAGGGCCTGTTTGTGAAATCAGTCAAGGCCTCTACTTTAATCATAATATATTTGTTGTCCCTACAGAGGGTACAAAAAAGGCAGCAATGTACTCATACCATTGAAACACAGATCTTGTCCACCTAGCCTGTAAATAAGGTAGATTTACTGGGGCGTGTTGTAGGTTAGGCTTTTGCTACACTGGCATTTATATCAAATGTAACCCCATGACCCGACTCTACTGACTGTAGGTCTTACACCAAGAGAGCAAGGAGAGGTTATGATTGACAAGAGAGAGGAGAGTCTCTTTGTCATCCCAGAAAAGAGCAGAGTGGTTAAAATCTGCTTGGCAGAGTGGTGACACCCACCAAGGAGGTCCATCCTTCACAGACAGAGGCATAGTCCTACATACCCAGAAGTTTTAGGTGTTGTGGAAGTCCGTGTAGGAACATGCCCATGAGGTGAAAACGTTGTCCTGAGTTGAGACAGAAGTTAAATTCAAAATTACGTTGATGAGGCCAAGCAGCAGGAGTTGATTGTGCAACTTCATCCTGAAGGGGCTCGTCAGGGATCTTCTGTTCCTTCTTCTTAAGGATGGTCTTAGTCTCTCGAGGGTCAGTGGGGTCCCTCTGTGCAGTCCACTCAGCGTTTTCTGGGTCTGCGTGGTATGCTCTCTTCACCCTCGTATGGTGGATCAAGGGACAATACCTGCAACTTTAATGGCAGTAGGGGTAGTTAGAATAACATACGGGCCCTTTCACCAAGGGGCTAGCAAACCATGTTTCCAGTCTTTGACCCATACTTGGTCACCAAGTGTAAACTCATGAATCTGTTCCCCAAGGGGGAACGGCACCCTTTCTTGTACAAACTTAGTTACCCGATTTGTTACCTTACCCAGTTCCATCTGCTGTGAAATCCTATCCCCCCATTACCTGAGGCAAAGTTGTTGACCCCTGTTTTATTATAGGAGGAAGCCTCCCATATAGAATTTCATATGGAGAATAGCTTTGGGACTGTGGGAGTCATCCTGAGTCTGAGCACACACATTGGAAGAAAGTCCACCCAGGAGCAGTCAGTCTCTCTGATCCACCTGGAGAGTCTCTTTAAGTGTCCGGTTGGCTCATTCCACCATCTCAGAACTCTGGGCCTATATGCAATGTGCAGTCTCCATTTGATGTTTAAAGTTTTGCTTACTTGTTGTACTAAATCAGCTACAAAAGCCGGGCCATTGCCTGATCCAGTGCTGGTAGGAAATCCAAATCTGGGAACTATTTCCCTAAGCAGGCACTGGGCTACTTCTGATGTTCTTTCAGTCCAGGTTGGAAAAGCTTTTACCATCTCGGGAATGTACATACGATGACCAGCAGATAATGGTAGTGTCGGTGAGGTTTCATTTCAGTGAAGTCCACTCCCAGGTGTTTAAGGGGCAGTGTGCCTTTCAGCTGAATACCCAGAGGATTTTGTCTGAATCCCCGAGAGGCAGCATTCACCTGTGAGCAGGCAGCATGGCCTAGGTGGATCACGTGGTGTGTCTGGCTTACCAGAGTGTGTGTCAGCTCCTCCAGTACTAATAATTTGCCACTTGGCAATTCCCACCACCCCTTTTCAGTCTTGATGGCCCCTTTCGCTTTGGCGAACCTGACAGCCATTGTCCTGGTTATATCAGGCTAGTGTCATCAGTATATAGGACCAAATTAGGGTCTGGAACCTTGAGCCCTTCTTTAAAACAAACCCCAGATACCTTACCTCCTCTTTGTAGATCTGTGCCTTCTTCTTCGACACCGGGTAACCTGCTTCCATCAACAGCTGGAGCAGTGCTTTTGTCCCTTTCCAGCATTTTTCCTCGGTCTCAGCAGCCAGCAGCAGGTCATCCCTGTATTGCAGAAGGCAACATCCATACTCTTCTGGATGGAATGAGTCCAGGTCAGAAGCCAAGGCTTCCCCAAAGGTGGCTGGGAAGTTTTTAAACCCTTGTGGGGGTGTCCAGATGAGCTGTTGTTTGGTGCTCCCGACTGGATCTTCCCATTCAAAGGCAAAGATGGGCTGTGAAGCTGGGGCGATGCATATGCAGAAGAAGGCATCCTTGAGATCCAGGCAAGTGTAAACTTTAGTCCTCAGTGGGAGGAGGCTAAGTAAGGTATAGGGGTTTGGAACAGAGGGGTGTAAAGTCACAGTAGCCTGGTTGACTAGCCTGAGATCTTGTACAGGCCTATAGTCCTGTCCTCCTTCCCTTTTGACTGGCAGGATTGGCGTATTCCAAGCCGACTGGCACTCTACTAGAATGCCTGCTTGTTTCAGTCTATTGATGTGGGGCAACATGCCGGTTCAGGCCTCCATCCGTAGTGGGTACTGGTGCTCTCTAACCGGGATGGTGCCTGGTTTGAGTTCCATTAACACTGTGGCGTGATGTTTAGCCAGCCTAGGGGGAGGGGGCATTGTCTTCCACCCAGACCTCAGGGAATAATTGAGTTAGCTCCCTCATGCTCTTCTGGCCCACCTGGTTCTGCCTTCAGGGGCTCATGCAACCGCCACTCATCTGGGGTTGGTATTGAGAGAGAGGGCAAATAAGTCATAGAGTCCGTCCAGAAGATGGGCCTCTCCTCAGGGGAGAAAGTCACTTGTGCTCCTAGTTTGGAGAGCAAGTCTCTTCCCTACAGGGGTACTAGGCACTCAGGAATGTAGAGGAATTCGTGAATCACTTGGTGCGCCCTCCCCATCTGACATTTTCTGGGCTGGCAAAATGATTTAAGCATCTCTTCTCCCAATACCCCAGTTACAGCGGTAGTCTTTTTGGACAGTGGTGCCACAGGTTTTGTTACTACCGACAGTTCTGCTCCTGTATCCACCTTGAAGTCAATGTTTTGGTCCCCCACTTTTATGGTTAACATGGGCTCTCAGGGACCTGATATCTCTGAGCCCTGGCAGCCCTAGTTAATTGCCAGGTCAGCAAGCCCCACAACTGCGGGAGCTTCCTCTTCCTTCCTTGCCTTAGGGCATTCATCCTTCCAGTGGCCAAAAGCTCGGCACCAGCACACTGGTTTGGCTGTAACGGGCCCAGGGCCTCCCTTGGGAACGGCTGAAGGACTGTCCTGTCCCTGGGGCAGATGAGGTTTTCCGGAGGGCCCGAGATAGACTTTCCCAGAGCAGCACCTTGCACTGTAAGTCTCTTGTCTGTTCTCTTTCGTTCCCTCTGGCTCTCTGGCAGAGCTCGGTCTCTGCTTAATTCCAACGTCTCCCTCCCCCTTTTGTCAGTACTCACCGGGAGAGGCGGGTATAGGTTGGGCAGTTCGGGTGGAGCCGGATCCTGGAAGTGTTGGCCAGAGGCTTCTGTCACCAGGATCGGAGCCTGCCCAAACGGCGGCTCTACGAACTCTGGGAAAGCTGGCAGAGGAACAGCGGCTGCTGCAGGAACTTCACCTGGCCCTGGATCGGGCATTAAGGCAGCCTCCGGTCCTGGTGAAGCACTGGGAGGCAGACGTGTCATGATCCAGCATGGGGGAGGGGTCAGGTCATCCCCGTCCAAATCCTGTAGAATTTCCTTTTTTATCATCAGTCAATTTTTGTCCCCTTAGTATTTTTCCCTTTCCCTTCTGGATACAGAACCTTGTCCAAGTAGGAGGGTCTCAAGCTAACCCCAGCCATGAGTCAGTAGATGGGTATTGATCCAGGTGTCCTGGCTCTCCTGTGACTACGGTGTAGGTTGCTTCCACTATTTTTAAGTTCATGGTGTTCTCTGGTGGCCATCCTGCTCCCATAGGGGCCATTCGACCTCACAGAATATGTGGAAGTCGTTAGGCTTTATCTTAACCCCATAGTCTCCTCCTAATCCCTTCTTTAAAATTTTCACTCCAATACAGTTGCCTTAGATTCACTTCCCCCCATCTTGCTTACCTTCTCAGGCCTTCTTGTACTTTTCCTTTTCATTCTGTCTACAAAGTTCTCAGTACCCTATGTACTTCTCATATTTCCATTCAGTGACACTTAAATTGCCATTCAGCCTCCTTCCTAACTGGGGAGAGAAGAGCCTTACCTGCCAGACCCTAGAGGGAGAAGGGGGATCGGACTGTCTTCACCTGCCTGTCAGCATAGCTGAACCAGAACATCACATGGTCCAAGACTGTTTCTCCCTTAAAGTCCATTCTGCCTTGGTGGGCTTGATCAGGTGCGAATGAAAACACAGATGGGTTGAATATCCCATGTCCCAGGCCATCTCCGGAAAAGCCAATTCAAACTCGCTTCTCTATCCCCCTCCTTCTGGCCTAACAATACCGAGGGGGTCAAGAATTTCACAGCAGACAGGACACCTCCTGGGAGAGGGCAGAACACGAGCATACAAGGACCAGTTTCCTATCCTAAAAATCCCCTGGCGATAGCTTGGTAATAATTGTCCCCGAGACGGTGTGGACACACCTCCTAAATGACCATCGCAAATTTCCTTCCTAAACCCTAGCACGCTCATCAACCTGTGTACCAAGCAATCGCCGCCTGCCTATTCCAGGCTCCTGTAGGTCCATGCTCCTTCTAGTCCCTCCCAGGGTGGTGATCAGGCCCCATCCTCCACCCTGCCGGGTGGGTTCCTCCTCACCTGAGCGCTCAGTTCCCCTGTTGCTGTCCACTACCTGCTGAAGTGAAAGGTCCGGGCGTTGAAAAGTAGAATCCTTCCAGAGGGGCGAGGTGCCTTCCCCCCTCCAGGAGATTCAAGCTACAAAGCCTCGGGGTGGCATCAAAAGCAACTTGTCTCCTCAAAGTGAGGAGCTTCCCGGCCAATGCACCAAATGTTATAGCTGCTTTCCAGGAAACAAACTCACTCAGAAGGACAATGCACAGAGTGGAGTGACGTTGATTACACCGGTGGGCCCAAGGCAGAGTCTCCTCTTACCCAAGGGCCCCAACCAGCATTTGTGAAAATCTTTAATACCCTATGTGTACGTGTCTAAACCCACCACACCAATCCCTTGATGCTTACAAAGGAAGGGTAAATACAATCACAATAACCCCATCATTCACGTGTTACGTGTTCAAACAGTTAATAATCAATAGGCTCATGGTTACATTCCAACCAGTTAATAACCGATAAGCCTGTGCTTACCTTCTGATAGACAGTGTCCGGAGGCAGGGGTGATTAGTGTCTGTTTTCTCTTAGGTGATGAGTAACCTGGATATGATCTTCAAGGTTCCCTGTCCAGAGGGGGTCTTCTCCTTCCATTGTCGTTCCCACAGGAACTAAGCAGAGAGTTCAGAGTCCACTGGATAGGTGGCCCAGTACGATCAGGACAGACAGGCCTGAGATGGAGTCCAGGCCCTATGAATTCCTTCTTCACATAAGACACCTCACTAAATTGAGAAAATGCAAATCTGGATTTTAGGTTACAGTTTCTCTCTTTTTATATGAACTAACATTAAATGTGTTAAGTATATTTGTCCCAATTCATTAATGCTAAAATGCTTTAATATATTTATTTAACTCACAGAGTTTTTAACTAAATTATTGATGTGGGAATATAGAACATTACCCACAGTGCATTTGTCTTTTAAAGATGCTTCCCATAAACTATTTGGTGAAATCATTGTTTTAATGCTATTTTAACTTTCTGCCTTGACTTCTCTCTCACATGAACACATATTGGATTGGAATTTGAAGAATATCTCAGGAAACACATACTCCTTTTTCTGATGAACAGGTCTTGTGGTCTCTAAGCCGGACCTAGTCACGTTTCTGGAGCAAATGAAGGATCCTTGGGATGTAAGGAGAAGGGAGAGAGCCATAAAACCAGGTATGTATCTATGGATGAAGCAGATAGCTCAGGTGAGAGGGACAAGGATTGGGGAGGAAGTCATACTTTGTCGTGTGGTTTTGAGAAGATCTGCCTCAGTGCAGATGATTTTGGATTAGCCGAGGTTTATTTCTGTCACTGTCATAGAGCGTCCTCTCCTAACCCATTCCTGATTCTTTTTATCATTTGTGTATTTTTCTCCAGTGATTAATTTTCACATTCACAGTTAGAACCAAAATATCTGTCTTGGCCTGGAAGAACCTGCATGACCTGATAACTCGTCCATTTTCGGGAGGTTTTAGAAAATCTGCATATTTCTGAGTAACTATATTAACCCTTTAAAAGTGCTGATTCTGTCCCTAGTCACAAGTGTGTGTATGGAGCTGTGAAAATACTGCCAAACTTCTAGGAATACTGGGGACAGATGCCTTTTGTTTTCTACCATATAATTTCTAGTGCACTGGAAACTACACATATGACCTTAGAAATTTCATACTCAAATTCTTTCTTCATTGCATAAGACACCTCACTAAAATGAGAAAATGCAAATCTGAATTTTATGTTAAAGTTTCTCTTTTTTTATATGAAATCACATTAAATGTGTTAAGTATATTTGTCCCAATTCATTAATGCTAAAATGCTTTAATATATTTATTTAGCTAACAGAATTTTTAAAGAAATTATTGATGTGGGAGTTTAGAACATTTCCCACAGTGTTTTTTCTGATTGTTCTTTACTATTAAGCTTACAGATTATATGGAGAAATATTTAAGAAGAAATTTTTCTGTTCCAATAATGCTATTTTATAATGTCATGTGAGGTTTCTTATAGAGAAAGGATAAGTGATACATATACACATTTCCCTTCTTGAGGAGATTTCCTTCCCGTCAGGTCACCACAGAGCATTGAGTAGAGTTCCCTGTGTTCTCACCATATTTTTCAAGTCTCACTTCTCATTTGATTTGTTAAGAACTCTTACCTTATTAAATCTATCTTGTTTGTTATGAAACATCCCAGGACTTTATTGTTTATGCCATCTATTTCTGATTAGTTCTAGGTCAATATCATTTACTATTTTAGACTCTATTAGAACATGCTCAGATAACAACA
>SNSB01090274.1:0-11861 GCA_012922965.1 Capreolus pygargus | reverse complement strand
CAGATCCTGGGGCAGGATTCACATCAATGGCCCCAGGCTTACTTGTCCTCCCTTCCCATGTGGATTAACCATCCTTTACTGATCATTGGGCAAGGCCTTCCACAGCTCTCCTGCCCTCTGGATCTTTGTCAGAGTCTCACCTAACTACTCCAGTTCTAGAAGAGCTCACCTGTAAGCTTTCTCTGGGTTTGCAAAGGAGCAGCTAATCTAGTGGAAAAAAAACCCCTCTGAGCCAGTATCTGGCTGTTTGCTTCTGGTATCTTTGTTTTCTCACCCATAGTTTGGAACTAATTTTCATGTATTTGATTTTGCTGTTTCTTTTGAGTACTGTTTGAGGACTATGAAGCCAATTCTAACAGCTGCAGCTGGCTGTGATATTCCAGGTTTAATAGAGTTATTCATGGAAACAAAATGAATAAGAGATATTTTATATCTATATCTATATCTATATCTATATCTATATCTATATCTATTGGCTGTTGGTTTTAGTCACTAAGTCGTGTCCAACTCTTGTGACCCCGTGGACTATAGCCCACCAGGCTCCTCTGCCTATGGGATTCATCAGGCAAGAATACTGGAGTGGGTTGCCATTTCCTTCTGTCCTGGGAAGGGAGTCATAATAGAGGAAGTTTCCAAACACCAGGGAACCCTCTCACTGGTGGGTCTGGGGGAAATTTTCAAATCTCAGAGGGCAACATAACCAGGAGGAAAAATAAATAAAACCCACAGATTACATGCCTAAAAGCAATCCCCCTCAGAAAAGTACCCCAGATGCTCCCATCCGCCACCAGCAAGTGGGGACTGAACAGAGAGGAGCAGGCAGCATTGCTTAGGAACAAAGGGAGGACTGAGCAATTCCAGAGAAGAGCTAGTTGGCTGTGGACCTGCCCATTCTCTGCCGGAGGCAGGAGGCAGGGGGGAGGGGAAAGGGGCAAACTTGGCCCCAGAGATGGCATTCCCTACCAAACTGCAAACAGGCTTCCAGTTTCTAACCAAAGGCTTCCTGAGATTCTGGATGGTTGACATCCACCGGGAGGGTCGCAGCCAGAGATCAGCTCCCCAGAACAGACACCAGGCACACCCAACTGGCACGGGCAGAAACTGAGGCTGGGCCTGCGGAGGGGATAAGGCACGCTGCACCCGGGGAAAGTACGCTCGTCAAGCTCCTGACTGCCTGAGCTGCTCGGGCCGGGGAAGGCACAGAACGCAGGTCCAACTGAATCTGAGCTTTTGTGGAATACCCAAAAACTGGAACCGCACATATCTCAGGGCCCGCTCCCTATAGAGCAGCCTGGAGCCTGAGCAGTGTAGATGGGGAAAGCACACACACACCACAAGTGGAGGAAAACCTAGTGTGGCTGGAATACTGTGAGTGCTCCCCATACACGCCAGTGACATTTGTCTGCAGTACCCCTCCCTCCCTCCCCACAGCATGACTGAACAAGCAAACCTAAACAAGAGACCACCTCTACCCACTTGTGTCAGGGCGGAAATTAGACACTGAAGAGACCAGCAAACAGAACCCAAATAAACCAAGGGAACTGCTTCAGAAGTGACAGGTGCAACAGATTAAAATACCTGTAGTTAACACTGACTACACCAGAAGGGGCCTATAGATATTGAGAAGTGTAAGCTGGAACAAGGAGCTATCTGAAACTGAACCAAACCCAGATGCCCACAACAGCTACAGAGAAATTCCTAGCTATTTTTACTATCTTTTTTATTAATTTTTTTAATTTTTTTCTTTTATTTTCTTATAAAATTCTCTATTATTCCTCTATTACTCCTTAGTTTTCATTTTCTTTTAAAGTTCTCTACTACTCCTCTATTACTCCTTAATTTTCATTTTCATATAATTTTATATTTTTAATTAATTTTTTTCCTTTATTTTCTTTTAAAGTCCTCTATCATTCCTCTATTACTCCTTAATTTTCATTTTCATTTCACTCTAACCTTGCAAAAGAAAACCTATTTTTAAAGTGAACTTCAAATATATTTCTTAAATTTTTTGTTTTTGTCTTTAATATTGTATTTTTAAGAGTCCAACCTCTACTCTAGATTTTTAATCTTTGTTTTTCAGTATTTGATATCAATTTTGGACATTTAAGAATCCAATATTCAGTACCCATTTTTACTCAGGTATGTCTTGATTACTCTTTCCCCCTTTTGATACTCTTTCTTCTCCCCCAGATCACCTCTACTTCCTCCCTCCCCCTTCTCTTCCCAATCCAATTGTTTGAATCTCTGTGGGTGTTCTGGGCTATGGAGAACACTTAGGGAACAGAGTACTGCATAGATCTGTCTCTCTCCTCTTGAGTCTGCCTTTTTCTCCTCCTGCCCATCTCTATCTCCTTCCTCTCCTCTTCTCCATGTAACTCTGTGAACCTCTCTGGGTGTCCCTCACTGTGGAGAATCTTTTCACCATTAATGGAGAAGTTTTATTATCAGTGCTGTATAGTTGGAGAAGTCTTGAAGCTACTGGAAGAATAAGACTTAAGTCCAGAGGCAGGAGATTTAAGCCCCACCTGAGAACAGCAGAGAACTCCTGACTACAGGGAACATTAAGTAATAAGAGATCACCCCAAAGCCTCCATACCTTTGCTGAAACCAACCACCACCCAAGAGCCAATAAGTTCCAGAGCAAGACATATCATACAAATTCTCCAGCAATGCAGGAACATAGCCCTGAGTGTCAACATACAGGTTGCCCAAAGTCACACCAAACACATAGACCCATCTCAAAACTCACTACTGGACACTGCATTGCACTCCAGAGAGAAGAAATCCAGTTCCATGCACCAGAACACTGACACAAGCTTCCCTAACCATGAGACCTTGACAAGCCAATCGTCTAACCCCACTCACTGGGAGAAACTTCCACAATAAAAAGGAACCACACACCACCAGGACACAGAAAGGCCACTCCAAACACAGCAATTTAAACAAGATGAATAGGCAGAGAAATACCCACCAGGTAAAGCAACATGAAAAATGCCCACCAAGGGAATGCAAACTAGTACAGCCACTATGGAGAACAGTGCGGAGATTTCTTAAAAAACTGGAATTAGAACTGCCATATGACCCAGAAATCCCACTTCTGGGCATACACATTGAGAAGACCAGATCTGAAAGAGACACATTCACCCCAATGTTCATCGCAGCACTGTTTCTAATAACCAGGACATGGAAGCAACCTAGATGCACATTAGCAGATGCATGGATAAGGAAGCTGTGGTACATATACACCATGGAATATTACTCAGCCATTAAAAACAATTCATTTGAATCAGTTCTAATGAGATGGATGAAACTGGAGCTCATTATATAGAGCGAAGTAAGCCAGAAAGATAAAGACCAATACAGTATACTAATGCATATATATGGAATTTAGAAAGATGGTAATGATAACCCTATATGCAAAACAGAAAATTAGACACAGATGTACAGAACAGACTTTTGGACTCTGTGGAAGAAGGCGAGGGTGGGATGTTTTGAAAGAACAGTATTGAAACATATATATTATCGAGGGTGAAACTGATCACCAGCCCAGGTTGGATGCATGAGACAAGTGCTCTGGCCTGGTGCACTGGGACGACCCAGAGGGATGGGGTGGGGAGGGAGATGGGAGGAGGGATCGGGATGGGGAATACGTGTAAATCCACAGCTGATTCATGTCAATGTATGGCAAAAACTACTACAATATTGTAAAGTAATTAACCTCCAACTAATAAAAATAAATGGGGGGAAAAAAAGCCCATCAAGCCAAAACAAAAGAAGAAGAGGAGATAGGGAATCTAACTAAGAAATAATTTAGAATAACGATAATAAAAATGATCCAAAGTCTTGAAAACAAAATGGAGTTACAGATAAATAGCCTGGAGACAAGGATTGAGAAGATGCAAGAAATGTTTAACAAGGACCTAGAAGAGATAAAAAAGAATAAATTAAAAATGAATAATGCAATAAATGAGATCTAAAACACTCTGGAGGGAACCAACGGTAGAATAAAAGGAGGCAGAAGGTAGGATAAGTGAGGTAGGAGATAAAATGGTGGAAATAAATGAAGCAGAGAGCAAAAAAGAATAAAAAGAAATGAGGACAACCTCAGGGACCTCTGGGACAATGTGAAATGCCCCAACATTTGAATCATAGGAGTCCCAGAAGAAGAAGCCAAAAAGAAAGGCCATGAGAAAATACCCGAGGAGATAACAGCTGAAAATTTCCCTAAAATGGGGAAGGAAATAGTTACACAAGTCCAAGAAACAGAGAGCCCCAAACAGGATAAACACAAGGTGAAACACCCCAAGACACATATTAATCAAATTAACAAAGATCAAACACAAAGAACAAATATTAAAAGCAGCAAGGGAGAAACAACAAATAACACACAAAGGGATTCCCATAAGGATAACAGCCGATCTATCAATAGAAACTCTTCAGGCCCGAAGGGAATGGCAGGACATACTTAAAGTAATGATAGAGAATAATCTACAACCCAGATTACTGTACCCAGCAAGGATCTCATTCACATATGAAGGAGAATTCAAAAGCTTTACAGACAAGCAAAAGCTGAGAGAGTTCAGCACCACCAAACCAGCTCTTCAACAAATTCTAAAGGATCTTGTCTAGACAGGAAACACAGAAAGGTTGTATAAACATGAACCCAAAACAACAAAGTAAATGGCAACAGGACCATACCTTTCAATAATTACCTTCATCATAAATGGGTTGAATGCCCCAAACAAAAGACAAAGACTGGCTGAAAGGATGCAAAAACAAGACACCTATATATGCTGTCTATAAAAGATCCATCTCAAAACAAGGGACACATACAGACTGAAAGTGAAGGGCTGGAAAAAAATATTTCACACAGACGGAGACCAAAAGAAAGCAGGAGTCATAATACTCATATCAGATAAAATAGACTTTTAAATAAAGGCTGTGGAAAGAGACAAAGAAGGACACTATATAGTGATCAAAGGATCAATCCAATAAGAAGATATAACAATTAGAAATATATATACACCCAACATAGGAGCACTGCAATATGTAAGGAAAATGCTAATGAGTATGAAAGGGGAAATTAAGAATAACAAAATAATAGTGGGAGACTTTAATACCCCACTTACACCTATGGATAGATCTACTAAACAAAAAATTAATGAACTTTAAACACGAACTTTAAAAGACACAATGGACCAGCTAGACCTAATTGATATCTATAGGACATTTCACCCCAAAACAATCAACTTCATCTTTTTCTGAAGTGCACACAGAACCATCTCCAGAAGAGATCACATCCTGAGCCATAAATCTAGCCTTGGAAAATTCAAAAAAATTTGAAATCATTCCAGTCCTCTTTTCAGACCACAATGCATTAAGATTAGACCTCAATTACAGGAAAATAAAAACTCTTAAAAATTCAAACACATGGAGGCTGAATAACACGCTTCTGAATAACCAATAAATCATAGAAGAAATCAAAAAAAGAAAACAAAATATGCATAGAAATGAATGAAAATGAAAACACAAAAACCCAAAACCTGTGGGACACTACAAAAGAAGTGCTAAGGGGAAGGTTCATAACAATACAGGCTTACCTCAAGAAACAAACAAAAAAAGTCAAATAATCTAACACTACACCTAAATCAACTAGAGAAGGAAGAAATGAAGAACCCCAGGGTTAGTAGAAGGAAAGAATTCTTAAAAATTAGGGCAGAAATAAATGCAAAAGAAACAAAAGAGAACATAGCAAAAATCAACAAAGCTAAAAGCTGTTTTTCTGAAAAGATAAACAACATTGAAAAACCGTTTGCAAGACTCATTAAGAAACAGAGAAGAACCAAATCAACAAAATTAGAAATGAAAATGGGGAGATCACAACAGACAACACAGAAATACAAAGGATCATACAAGATTACTACCAGCAGCTCTATGCCAATAAAATGGACAACTTGGAGGAAATGGACAAATTCCTAGAAAAGTATAACTTTCCAAAACTGAACCAGGAAGAAATAGAAGATCTTAACAGACCCATCACAAGCAAGGAAATCAAAATTGTAATCAGAAATCTTCTAGCAAGCAAAAGCCCAGTACCAGATGGCTTCACAGCTGAATTCTACCAAAAATTTAGAGAAGAGCTACCATTTATCTTACTCAAACTCTTCCAGAAGATTGCAGAAGAAGGTAAATTTCCAAATTCATTCTATGAAGCCACCATTACCCTAATTCCAAAACCAGACAAAGATGCCACAAAAAAAAAGAAAACTACAGGCCAATATCACTGATGAACATATATGCAAAAATCCTTAACAAAATTCTAGCAAACAGAATCCAATAACATATTAAAAAGATCATACATCACGACCAAGTGGGCTTTATCCCAGGAATGCAAGGATTCGTTAATATCCACAAATCAATCAATGTAATACACCACATTAACAAATTGAAAGATAAAAACCATATGATTATCTCAATAGATGCAGATAAAGCCTTTGACAAAATTCAACATCCATTTATGATAAAAACTCTCCAGAAAGCAGGAATAAAAGGAACATAACTCAACACAATAAAAGCTATATATGACAAACCCACAGCAAACATTATCTTCAATGGTGAATGAAAAATTGAAAGCATTTCCCCTAAACTCAGGAACAAAACAAGGGTGCCCACTCTCACCACTACTATTCAACATAATTTTGGAAGTTTTGGCCACAGCAGTCAGAGCAGAAAAAGAAATAAAAGGAATCTAGATAGAGAAAGAAGAAGTGAAACTCTCGCTGTTTGCAGATGACATGATCCTCTACATAGAAAACCCTAAAGGCTCTACCAGAAAATTACTAGAGCTAATCAACGAATATAAAAAGGTGCAGGAAATAAAATTAAAACATAGAAATCCCTTGCATTCCCATACACTAACAATAAGAAAACAGAAAGGGTAATAAGAGATGGGTTTCATACATCTGATGAGACCTTGAGCCCATAAAACTGCAACTGTCAGGTGCTTAAAGAATTGTTCTAAGAAAGCAGCTGCTATTCTTACACTGGATAAAATTTTATTTATTTATTTATCTAGCTACTTATCCTCAGAATTTATTTAACACAGCATCATAAGATAATAATAACCTGAGGAAAATTAAGCTTAGAAGGGAGAAACAATGTTTAAAAGATTACTTATTTTCCATTTTAGTGACAAACAGCCTCAACTTTCCAAAGTATCATCCTTGGCCTTTGGGGCATTTGTTGCTGTTGTTCAGTCACTCAGTCATGTCCAAATCTTTGCGACCTCGTGGACTGCAGCACGCCAAATCTTTGCTTCCCTGTCCATCACCAGCTCCTAGAGCTTGGTCAAACTCATGTCCCTTCAGTTGGTGATGCTATCCAATGCCAAATATGCTACTGGAGATCAGTGGAGAAATAACTCCAGAAAGAATGAATGGATGAAGCCAAAGAAAAACATTACCCAGTTGTGGATGGGACTAGTGATAGAAGCAAGGTCCAATGCAATAAAGAGCAATATTGCATAGGAACCTGGAATGTTAGGTCCATGAATCAAGGCAAATTGGAAGTGGTCAAACAGGAGATGGCAAGAGTGAATGTTGACATTCTAGGAATCAGAGAACTAAAATGGACGGGAATGGGTGAATTTAATTCAGATGACCATTATATCTACTACTGTGAGCAGGAATCCCTTAGAAGAAATAGAGTAGCCATCATGGTCAACAAGAGTCCGAAATGCAGTAATTGGATGCAATCTCAAAAATGACAGAATAATCTCTATTCATTTCCAAGGCAAACCATTCAATATTACAGTAATTCAAGCCTATGCCCCAACCAGTAACACTGAAGAAGCTGAAGTTGAACGGTCCTATGAAGACCTACAAGACCTTTTACAACTAACACCCAAAAAAGATGTCCTTTTCATTATAGGGGACTGGAATGCAAAAGTAGAAAGTCAAGAAATACCTGGAATAACAGACAAATTTGGCCTTGGAGTAGGGAATGAGGCAGGGCAAAGGCTAATAGAGTTTTGCCAAGAGAACGCACTGGTCATAGCAAACACCCTCTTCCAACAACACAAGAGAAGACTCTACACATGGACATCAGAAGATGGTCAAAACCTAAATCAGACTGATTATATTCTTTGCAGCCAAAGATGGAGAAGCTCTATACAGTCAGCAAAAACAAGACCAGGAGCCTACTGTGGCTGAGATCATGAACTCCTTATTGCCAAATTGAGACGTAAACTGAAGAAAGTAGGGATAACCACTAGACCATTCAGGTATGACCTAAATCAAATCCCTTGTGACTATACAGAGGAAGTGAGAAATAGATGTAAGGGAGTAGATCTGATAGAGAGCCTGATGAACTATGGACGGGATTTCGTGACACTGTACAGGAGACAGGAATCAAGGTGATCCCTATTAAAAAGAAATGCAAAAAGGCAAAATGGTTGCCTGAGGAGGCCTTACAAATAGCTGTGAAATGAAGAGAAGCAAAAAGCAAAGGAGAAAAGGAAAGATATTCCCATTTGAATGCAGAGTTCCAAAGAATAGTCAGGAGAAATAAGAAAGCCTTCCTCAGCAATCATTGCAAAGAAATAGAGGAAAACAACAGAATGGGAAAGACTGGCGATCTCAAGAAAATTAGAGATACCAAGGGAAAATTTCATGAAAAAATGGGCTCAATAAAGGACAGAAGTGGTATGGACCTAACAGAAGCAGAAGATATTAAGAAGAGATGGCAAGAATACACAGAAGAACTGTACAAAAAATATCTTCACAACCCAGATAATCTCAATGGTGTGATAACTCACCTAGAGCCAGACATCCTGGAATGTGAAGTCAAGTGGGCCTTAGAAAGCATCACTATGAACAAAGCTAGCGGATGTGATGGAATTCCAGTTGAACTATTTCAAATACTGAAAGATGATGCTGTGAAAGTGCTGCACTCAATATGCCAGCAAATTTGGAGAACTCAGCAGTGGTCACAGTTCTGGAAAGTGTCCGTTTTCATTCCAATCCCTAAGAAAGGCAATCCCAAAGAATGCTCAAACTACCACACAATTGCACTCATCTCACAGGCTAGTAAGGTAATGCTCAAAATTCTCCAAGCCAGGCTTCAGCAATATGTGAACCGAGAACTTTCAGATGTTCAAGCTGGTTTTAAAAAGGGCAGAGGAACCAGAGATCAAATTGCCAATATCTGCTGGATCATCAAAAAAGCAAGAGAGTTCCAGATAAAACATCTATTTCTGCTTTGTTGACTATGCCAAAGCCTAATGTGTGGATCACAATAAACTGTGGAAAATTCTCCAAGAGATGGGAATACCAGACCACCTGACCTGCCTCTTGAGAAACCTGTGTGTAGGTCAGGAAACAACAGTTAGAACTGGATATGGAAAAACAGACTGGTTCCAAATAGGAAAAGGAGTACATCAAGGCTGTGTATTTTCACCCTGCTTATTTAACTTATATGCAGAGTACATCATGAGAAATGCGGGGCTGGAAGAAGCACAAACTGGAATTAAAATTGCCAGGAGAAATATCAATAACCTCAGATATGCAGATGAAACCACCCTTATAGTAGAAAGTGAAGAGGAACTAAAAAGCCTCTTGATGAAAGTGAAAGAGAGTGAAAAAAGTTGGCTTAAAGATTTACATTCAGAAAACTAAGATCATGGCATCTGGTCCCATCACCTCATGGGAAATACATGGGGAGACAGTGGAAACAGTGCCATACTTTATTTTGGGGGGCTCCAAAATCACTGCAGATGGTGACTGTAGCCATGAAATTAAAAGATACTTACTCCTTGGAAGGAAAGTTATGACCAACCTAGATAGCATATTAAAAGGCAGAGACATTACTCTACCAAAAAAGGTCCATCTGGTCAAGGCTATGGTTTTTCCAGTGGTCATGTATAGATATGAGAGTTAGACTGTGAAGAAAGCTGAGTGCCAAAAAATTGATGCTTTTGAACTGTGGTGTTGGAGAAGACTCTTGAGAGTCCCTTGGACTGCAAGGAGATCCAACCAGTCCATCCTAAAGGAGATCAGTCCTGGGTTTTCATTGCAAGGACTGATGCTGAAGCTGAAACTCCAATACTTTGGCCACCTCATGCAAAGAGTTGACTCGTTGGAAAAGACCCTGATGCTGGGAGTTGTTGGGGGCAGGAGGAGAAGGGGCCAACACAGGATGAGATGGCTGAATGGCATCATGTACTCGATGGACATGAGTGTGGTTAAACTCCGGGAGTTGGTGATGGACAGGGAGGCCTGGCGAGATCTGATACATGGGGTCGCAAAGAGTCAGACACGACTGAGTGATTGAACTGAACTGAACTAAGTAGTCTCTTATTACAGAAAGAATAGCATAAGATGAGCCAGATTATGGCATAGCTTTTCAGCAAGAGGACCTAAATTGCTCAGCCAGAAAGTGATTAACAAATCTCTGGTTGCCCAAATAGTTCATTTACTCTTTTGGGAGTGCCCATTGTTTGGCCACTTTAATGAAGATGATGTAAATATTATTTTGACAAAACAAAAACAAAATCTTGTAACAAGATGCAAGTCCTGAAGCCATGAAAAATGGTATTTACTGTAGATTTATAAAATATTTTATTTGAGGAGCATAATTTCTACTCATATGTAAGGTTTTAAAACTATGAATTGAGGGGCTTATTTGATGCTGTTAGCATTGTTTGATTAAAGGAATCAATTTTTTATAATTTAGCTTTGTTTTTCTGATTTAACTGGGTTTAAAAAGTTACTACATATTTTTCTCCTTTGGTTTCAGTTGCAGCTCTATGATAATCCAAATTTTGAACAAGCTTATCCCCAAATTTGGTAAAAATGAAAGAAGAGTTGGGAATAAAAATGTCTCTTCACTATCTTCATTATTTTGAGATTGTAAGAAGCATTTTAAGCAAGGGGTAATGTGGATGATCATAACTCTGACTTTCATCTTGAAACTAGAGGAGAGGACGTATTTTCAGCCTGCACAAGTTTAAGTATGCCATTCCTATGAAAGTCTTCTACCATCCAGATAGCTGCTGATACAATTGCTCCAACTCAAAATGTTTTCTCTTCTCCATCATCAAAATCAGTTAGACCACAGAAGCATGTTGTGGTACATCAACCTGCAACTGTTTTTGTTTTTATTTTTATTTTTTTTTCTTATTAGTTGGAGGCTAATTACTTTACAATATTGTAGTGGGTTTTGTCATACATTGAAATGAATTAGCCATGGATTTACATGTGTTCCCCCTCCCGATCCCCCCTCCCATCTCCCCCTCCACCCAATCCCTCTGGGTCTTCCCAGTGCACCAGGCCTGAGCACTTGTCTCATGCATCCAACCTGTTGTTGTTTTTAATTGAAGGGTGATTGCTTTACAGAATTTTGCTGTATTCTGTCAGACCTCAAAATGAATCAACCATAGATATACATCTATTTCCTCCCTTTTGAAACTCCCTCGCATCTCCCTCCCCATCCCACACTGTAGGTTGAGCATTTTTCATGGGACTTCACATAGCATCTACACTAAATCAAATGGCCCGAATGAGAATTTGCTGCTATGTCTGCTTCTATTTCTCAGTACTACATCTTATCTCCATTACAGAACAGGTATTTTGGACTGAGGGTGGAGACTTCTAACTTTCCAGATTTTTATGGTAATATGGCAGCCCATGACAGTGTTTTGCTAAACTACAACACACAGGCAATTCATGTTTCTCAGTGCCAAAGATCCCTGATACATCTGCTGCCTCTCTTTCAAGGTCAACACATCAACCATCTTCATTACTTGAAAATCATCCTAATTCAACTGATCTACCAAACAGGTGTCAGATTATGCAGGATAATGA
>SNSB01090251.1:0-20430 GCA_012922965.1 Capreolus pygargus | reverse complement strand
AGTTCCTGTGCTGAAATTGGTGTTCCTATAGACTTGAGACGGGTGTCACAGGGAGTCTCGGTAGTTGCCCAAAGGAAGTCAAGCCACTTGTTTTGTATGATGGGGAACGGGGCATTGCTCTGAAGCCAATGCAGGGGAATCGGTCGTTTTTTCGAGTTGATTTTTGCTACCCCGAGCTATTCCACATTCCTGCAGTGACATCAGTGTCCTTCTAGACTTGTGAGGGATTTATGGGGGACTCTCTGTAGTTCCATCAAGCAAATCAAGGCTCCTTACCTATTTGATTGGGAACAAGTAATTGCTCTGCACTCAGTGCAGGGTAATCGGGCCTCATCTCTCAGTGAGGGGGAATTCTCCTGGTTTTTCTTGAGTTGCGGCGGGAACCTGGGGTATATTCTCGAGTTACGGCAGGGGTAGCCATTAAAAACTTTTGTTTGTTCAGTGGCGTCAGGACTCCTGTCTAGTTACGATGGACAGCTCAGGAATCTAAACTAGGCTTGGCAGTAAAATACGGACGCTTCTGGAGGTGAGGCAGGAGACTGAGGTTCACATTCTAGTTTGCTCAGTGATATTGGGCTTCCTATCCATTTTCAAGAAGAGTCAGGCATCATCACCTTTTGAAGCATTAAATTCTGTGTGCCTCTCAAGGTGTCAAAGGGATGTGAGGCCCTTGTCCAGATGAGGCATAGACCTACGGCTTTCTCTAGGGTCCCCACAGAGCATTCAGAAAGGTTTCAACTTGTGAGATGAAAGACGAGCCTGAATTTAAGCCACTGCAGGGAAATCCGGTCTGCTTTTGAGTCAGGGCCTCTCGGGGTCCATTCCAGTTGAGACAGAAAACACAGGGATCCTCTCAAATACCTATTGCTGAGGGAAAACTCCTCTTGAGGTGCTTGTGGATAGGTGGCTCACCTCTTCAGTCAAAGACAGGGAATCAGCTCTCATATTGAGACCATATGGGGTGCATGGAACTTTCCTCGAGATGCTGTACTGAAATTAATATTCATATAGACTTGAGACGGGTGTCTCAGGGAATCTCTGTAGTTTCCTAAAGGAAGTCAAGCCACTTGTTCTGTATGATGTGGAACACGGGATAGCTATGGAGCCAATGAAGGGGAAATGGGCTTCATCTCGAGTTGACTTGGGGTACACCGAGCTATTTTGCATTCCTGATGTGACATCACTGTTCTTCTCGTCTTGTGACAGTGTTCTTAGGTACTCTCTGGTTTTCCATCAAACAAATCGAGGCTCCTTACGTGTTTGATTGGGAACACAGGATTGCACTGCATGCAAGGCAGGGGAATCGAACCTCATCTCCCGGCGAGGGGGATGTCTCATGGGATTTCTCGAGTTGCGGCAGGAACCTGGGGTATATTCTCGAGTTAGAGCGGGGATGGCCATTCGAACCTCCACTTGGATCAGCGAAGTCCAGACTCCTGTCAAGTTATGACAGACACCTCAGGAATCTAAACTAGGCTTGGCAGGATAATACAGATGCTTCTGGAAGTGAGGTGGGAGACAATGCGTACCTTTCTAGTTTCCACAGTGATATTGGGATTCCTATCAATTTTCAAGAAGAGTCAGGCCTCGTCACCTTTAAGCATTGAACTCCGCCGGCCTCTTGAGGTGTCAAGGCATGTGAGGCCCCCTTTTTTGATGAGGCGGGGAACTAGGGTTTTCTCTAGTGTCTCCAAAGGGGATTTAGACATCCCTTCATCTTGTGAGATTAAAGACGAGCCTGCATTCAAGACCCTTCAGGGAAATCCGACCTTGTTTCTAGTCAGGGCATCTTGGTATCCACTCCACTTGAGGCAGCAAACTCAGGGTCCCTCTCACATACCTATTGCTGACGGAAGGCTCCTCTTGAAGTGCTTGTGCAAAGTTGGCCTACCTGTTCAATGAAATCCCGGGAATCAGCTCTCTTCTCAAGACGATATGGGGTGCATATAGCTTTCCTCGAGTTCCTGTGCTGAAATTGCTGTTCCGATAGACTTGAGACAGGTGTCTCAAGGAATCTCTGGTGTTGCCCAAAGGAAGTCAAGCCACTTGTACTGTATGATGGGGAACGGGGAATTTCTCTGAAGGCAGTGCAGGGGAATTGGTCGTCATTTTGAGTTGATTTGTGCTACACCGAGCTACTTCTCATTCCTGAGGTGACATCAGTGTTCTTCAAGACTTGTGAGGGATTTCTTGGGGACTCTCTGTAGTTCCCTCAAGCAAATCAAGGCTGCTTACCTGTTTGATTGGGAACAAGGAATTGCTCTGCATGCAAAGCAGGGGAATCAGGCCTAATCTCTCATCGAGCGGGAAGTCTCATGGTTTTTCTTGAGTTGCGGCGGGAACCTGGGGTATGTTCTCGAGTTACGGCGGGGGTCGCCATTAAAAACTTTTGTTTGTTCAGCGGCATCAGGACTCCAGTCTAGTTGCAATGGACACCTCAGGAATCTAAACTACGCTTGGCAGGTCAATATGAACGCTTCTGGAGGTGAGGCAGGAGATCGAAGTTCACTTTCTAGTTGGCACAGTGATATTGGGATTCCTATCCACTTTCAAGAAGCGTCAGGCATCGTCACCTTTTGAAGCACTGAATTCCATGTGCCTATCGAGGTGTCAAATTGTTGTGATTCCCCCTGTGCAGGTGAGGCGGAGACTTACGGCTTTCTCTAGTGTCTCCACAGGGGATTCAGACATCCCTTCATCTTGTGAGATGAAAGACGAGCCTGAATTTAAACCACTGCAGGGAAATCTGCCCTTATGTGTCAGGGACTCTCGGAGTCCATTCAGCTTGAGACAGAAAACACATTGTCCCTCTCACATCCCTATTACTGAGGGAAAACTCCTCTTGAGGTGCTTTTGGAAAGTTGGCTCACCTCTTCAGTCAAAGACAGGGAATCAGATCTCATCTTCAGATGATATGGGCTGCCTGGCGCTTTCCTCGAGTTGCTGTACTGAAATTAATGTTCATATAGACTTGAGACTGGTGTCTCAGGGAATCTCTGTAGTTTCCTAAAGGAAGTCAAGCCACTTGTCCTGTATGATGTGGAACATGGGATAGCCATGTAGCCAATGAAGGGGAAATGGGCTTCATCTTGAGTTGATTTGGGGTACACCGAGCTATTTTGCATTCCTGAGGTGACAGCAGTGTTCATCTCGCCTTGTGACAGTGTTCCTGGGGACTCTCTGGTGTTCCATCAAGAGAAACGAGGCTCCTTATGTTTTTCATTGGGAACACGGCATTGCTCTGCACACATTGCAGGGGAATCGAGTCTCATCTGCCTGGAGATGGGGATGTCTCATGGGATTTCTCGAGTTGCGGCAGGAACCTGGGGTGTATTCTCGAGTTACAGTGGGGATGGCCATTCGAAATTCCACTTTGTTCAGCGAAGTCAGGACTCCTGTCGAGTTAGGACGGACACCTCAGGATTCTAAACTAGGTTTGGCAGGATAATACAGACACTTCTGGAGGTGAGGTGGGAGAGCAAGCATCCCATTCTAGTTTCCACAGACATATTGGGATTCCTATCAATTTTCAAGAAGAGTCAGGCTTCGGCACCTTTTGAAGCATTGAACTCCATGGGCCTCTCGAGGTGTCAAGGGATGTGAGGCCCTCTGTCCTGATGAGGCTGGGACCTAGGGCTTTCTCTAGGGACTGCACAGAAAATTCAGACATCCCTTTATCTTGTGACATGAAAGACGAGCCTGCATTCAAGTCACTGCAAGGAAATCCGACTTTCTTTTCAGTCAGAGAATCTCGATATCCGCTTCATGTGAGGTAGCATATTCAGAGTCCCTCTCACATACCGATTGCTGAGGGAAGTCTCCTCTTGAGGTGCTTATGGGAAGGTGTCCGACCTCTTTAATCGAATCCTGGGAATCAGTTCTCTTCTCGAGAAGATATGGGGTGCATGGAGCTTTCCTCGAGTTCCTGTGCTGAAATTGGTGTTCCTATAAACTTGAGACGGGTGTCTCAGGGGATCTCTGGAGTTGCCCAAAGGAAGCCAAGCCAATTGTCCTGTATGATGGGGAACGGGTCATTGCTCTCTAGCCAATGCAGGGGAATTGGTCATCATTTAAAGTTCATTTGGGCTACACTGGGCTATTTCACATTCCTGCGGTGACATCAGTGTCCTAGACTTGTGAGGGACTTCTGGGGGACTCTCTGTAGTTCCGTCAAGCAAATCAAGGCTCCTTACCTGTTTGATTGGGAACAAGGCATTGCTCTGCAAGCAATGCAGGGCAATCGGGCCTCATCTCTCAGGGAGTGTGAAGTTTCATTGTTTTTCTCGAGTTGCGGCGGGAACCTGGGGTACATTCTCGAGTTACAGCAGGGGTAGCCTTTAACAACTTTTGTTTTTTTAGTGATGTCAGGACTCCTCTCTAGTTAAGATGGACACCTCAGGAGTCTAAACTTGGCTTGGCAGAACAGTACGGACGCTTCTGGAGGTGAGGCAGGAGACCGAGGTTCACTTTCTAGTTGGCACAGTAATATTGGGATTCCTATCCTTTTTCAAGAAGAGTCAGGCATTGTCACCTTTTGAAGCATTTAATTCTGTGTGCCTCTCGAGGTGTCAAAGGGATGTGAGGCCCCATGTCCAGATGAGGTGGACACGTACGGCTTTCTCTAGGGTCTCCACAGGGGATTCAGACATTACTTCATCCTGTGAGATGAAAGACGAGCATGATTTTAAGACATTGCAGGGAAATCGAGCCTTCTTTTGAGTCAGAGCCTCTCGAGGTCCATTCCACTTGAGACAGAAAAACAGGGACCCTCTCACATCCCTATTGCTGAGGGAAAACTCCTCTTGAGGTCCTTGTGGAATGTTGGCTCACCTCTTCAGTCAAACACAAGGAATCAGCTCTCATTTTGGGACGAAATCGGGTGCATGGAGCTTTCCTCGAGTTGCTGTACTGAAATTAATATTCATATAGACTTGAGACTGGTGTCTCAGGGAATCTCTGTAGTTTCCTAACGGAAGTCAAGCCACTTGTTCTGTATGATGTGGAACATGGGATAGCTGTGGAGTCGATGAAGGTGAAATGAGCTTCGTCTCGAGTTGACTTGGGGTACCACGAGCTATTTTGCATTTCTGAGGTGAGAGCAGTGTTCCTCTCGTCTTGTGACAGTGGTCTTGGGGACTCTCTGGTGTTCCATCAAGCACATTGAGGCTCCTTACGTGTTTGATTGGGAACACGGAATTGCTCTGCACCCAATGCAGGGGATTTGGGCCTCATCTCCCGCCGAGGTTGATGTCTCATGGGATTTCTCGAGTTGCGCCAGGAAACTGGGGTATATTCTCGAGTTACAACGGGGATCGCCATTCGAAACTCCACTTTGTTCAGCGAAGTCAGGACTTCTGCTTAGTTAGGACGGAGATCTCAGCAATCTAAACTAGGTTTCGCAGGATAATACAGATGCTTCTGGAGGTGAGCTGGGAGACCAATCGTCACTTTCTAGTTTCCACAGAGATATTGGGATTCCTATCAATTTTCAAGAAGAATCAGGCCTCGGCACCTTTTGAATCATTGTACTCCATGGGCCTCTCGAGGTGTCAAGGGATGTCAGGCCCCCTGTCCAGATGAGGCTGGGATCTAGGGCTTTCTCTAGGGCCTGCACAGAAAATTGAGACATCCCTTTATCTTGTGAGATGAAAGACGAACCTTCATTCAAGCCACTGCAAGGAAATCCGACTTTCTTTCAAGTCAGGGAATCTCGGTATCCACTGAACGTGAGGCACCAAATTCAGGGTCCCTCTCACATACCGATTGGTGAGGGAAGGCTCCTCTTGAGGTGCTTGTGGGAAGGTGGCCTACCTCTTTAATCGAATCCTCGGAATCAGTTCTCTTCTCCAGACGATATCGGGGGCATGGAGCTTTCCTCGATTTCCTGTGCTGAAATTGGTATTCCTATAGACTTGAGACGGGTGTCTCAGGGAATCTCTGGAGTTGCCCAAAGGAAGCCAAGCCAATTGTAATGTATGATGGGGAATGAGGCACTGCTCTGAAGCCAATGCAGCGGAATTGTTCATCATTTCAAGTTGATTTGGGATACACGGAGCTATTTCACATTCCTGCGGTGACGTCAGTGTTCTTCTATCTTGTGAGAGATTTCTGGGGGACTCTGTGTAGTTCCGTCAAGCAAATCAAGGCTCCTTACCTGTTTGATTCAGAGCAAGGCATTGGTCCGCATGCAATGTAGAGGAATCGGGGATCATCTTTCATCGAGGGGGAAGTTTCATGGCATTTCTCGAGTTGCGGCGGGAACCTGGGGTACATTCTTGAGTTACGGCAGGGATAGCCATTAACAACTTCTGTTTTTTCAGAGAAATCAGGTCTCCTCTCTAGTTAAGTTGGACACCTCAGGAATCTAAACTAGGCTTGGCAGAACAATACGGACACTTCTGGAGGTGAGGCAGTAGACCGAGGTTCACTTTCTAGTTGGCACAGTGATATTGGGATTCCTATCCATTTTCAAGACGAGTCAGGCATCGTCACCTTATGAAGCATTGAATTCCGTGTGCCTCTCAAGGGGTCACAGAGATTTGAGGCCCCCTGTCCAGATGAGGCGGACACCGACGGCTTTCTCTAGGGTCTCCACAGGGGATTCAGACCTGCCTTCATCTTGTGAGACGGAAGACGATCCTGAATTTCAGCCACTGCAGGGAAAGCGGGACTTCTTTTGAGTTAAGGCCTCTCGGGTCCATTCCACTTGAGACAGAAAACACAGGGTCCGTCTCAGATCCCTACTGCTGAGGCAAAACTCCTCTTGAGGTGCTTGTGGAAAGTTGGCTGACCTCTTCAGTCAAAGACAGGGAATCAGCTCTCATCTTTCGACGATAAGGGGTGCATGGAGCTTTCCTCGAGTTTCTGTACTGAAATTAATATTCATGTAGACTTAAGACTGGTGTCTCAGGAAATCTCTGTAGTTTCCTAAAGGAAGTCAAGTAACTTGTTCTCTATGATGTGGAACACCGAAAAGCTATGGAGCCAATGAAGGGGAAATGGGCTTCATCTCGAGTTGACTTGGGGTGCACCGAGCTATTTTGCATTCCTGAGGTGACAGCAGTGTTCCTCTCATCTTGTGACAGTGGTCTTGGGGACTCTCTGGTGTTCCATCAAGCACATTGAGGCTCCTTCCTTGTTTGAGTAGGAACATGGAACTGCTCTGCACCCAATGCAGGGGATTCGGGCCTCATCTCCCGCCGAGGGGGATGTCTCATGGGATTTCTCGTGTTGCCGCAGGAACCTGGGGTATATTCTCGAGTTACAGCGGGGATGGAATTTCGAAACTCCACTTTGTTCACCGAAGTCAGGACTCCTGTCTCGTTATGATGGACACCTCAGGAATCTAAACTAAGCTTGGCAGGATAATACAGATGCTTCTGGAGGTGAGTTGGGAGACCAAGCGTCCCTTTCTAGTTTCCACAGAGATATTTGGATTCCTATCAATTTTCAAGAAGAGTCAGGCCTCGTCCTTTTGAAGCATTGAACTCCACGAGCCTCTCGAGTTGTCAAGGGATGTGAGGCCAACTGTCCAGCTGAGGGTCATAACTAGGGTTTTCTCTAGGGTCTCTACAGAGGATTCAGACATCCCTTCATCTTGTGAGATGAAAGACGAGCCTGCATTCAAGCCACTTCAGGGAAATCCGACCTTATTTCTAGTCAGGTAATCTCAGTATCCACTCCACTTGAGGAAGCAAACTCTGGGTCCCTCTAACAAACCTATTGCTGAGGGAAGGTTCCTCTTGAGATTCTTCTGGAAAATTGGCCTACCTGTTCAATAGAATCCTGGGAATCAGCCCTGTTCTCGAGACGATATGGTGTGCATGGAGCTTTCCTCTAGTTCCTGTGCTGAAATTGGTGTTCCTATAGACTTGAGACGTGTGTCTCAGGGAATCTCGGTAGTTGCCTAAAGGAATTAAGCCACTTGTCGTGTATGATGGGGAACAGCAAATTGGTGTGGAGCCAATCCAGTGGAATCGGGCTTAATCTCGAGTTGATTTGGGCTACCCCCAACTATTTCACATTCCAGCGGTGACATCAGTGTTCTTCCAGACTTGTGAGGGATTTCTGGGGGACTCCCTGCATTTCTGTCAAGCAAATCAAGGCTCCTTTTTTGTATGATTGGGAACAAGGAATTGCTCTACACGCAATGCAGGGGAATCGGTCTTCATCTCTTTACGAGCAGGAATTCTCATGGTTTTTCTCGAGTTGCAGTGGGAACCTGGGGTATGTTCTCGAGTTACGGCGGGGGTAGCCATTAAAAACTTTTGTTTGTTCAGCGACGTCAGGACTGCTGTCTAGTTATGATGGAAACCTCAGGAAACTAAACTACGCTTGGCAGCACAACACGCGCGCTTATGGAGGTGAGGCGAGAGACTGAGGTTCACTTTCTAGTTGGAAGAGTGATATTGGGATTCAAATCCATTTTCAAAAAGAGTCAGGCATTGTCACCTTTTGAAGCATTGAATTCTGTGAGCCTCTCGAGGTGTCAAAGGGATGTGCTTCGCCCTCTCCAGATGAGGCAGAGACCTACGGCTCTCTCTAGGGTCTCCACAGGGGAATCAAACATCCCTTAATCTTGTGAGCTGAAAGACGAGCCTGAATTTAAGGTACTGCAGGGAAATCCTGCCTTCTTTTGAGTCAGGGCCTCTCGCGGTCCATTCCACTTGAGACAGAAAACACAGGGTCCCTCTCACATAGTAACTGCTGGGGAAAACTCCACTTGAGTTGCTTGTGGAAAGTTGGCTCACCTCTACAGTCAAAGACAGGGAATCAGCTCTCATCTTGCGACGATATGGGGTGCATGGAGCTTTCCTTGAGTTGCTGTACTGAAATTAATATTCGTATAGACTTGAGACGGGTTTTTCAGGGAATATCTGTAGTTTCCTCAAGGAAATCAAGCCACTTGTACTGTATGCTGTGGAACACGTGATAGCTTTGGAGCCAATGATGGGGAAATGGGCATCATCTCGATTTGATTTGGGGTACACCAAGCTATTTTGCATTCCTGATGTGACATCAGTGTTCTTCTCGTCTTGTGACAGTGTTCTTGGGGACTCTCTGGTGTTCCATCAAGAAAATCGAGGCTCCTTACATGTTTGATTGCAATTAAGGGATTGCTCTGCACACAATGCAGGGGAATCGAGCCTCATCTCCTGGCGAGGGGGATGTCTCATGGGATTTCTCGAGTTGTGGCAGGAACCTGGGGTATATTCGTGAGTTACAGCGGGGATGGCCATTCGAAACTCCACTTTGTTCAGCGAAGTCAGGATTCCTGTCTAGTTATGACGGACACCTCAGGATCTAAACTAGACTTGGAAGGATAATACAGATGCTTCTGGAGGTGAGATGGGAGACCAAACGTCCCTTCCTAGTTTCCACGCAGATACTGGGATTCTTATCCATTTTAAAGAAGAGTCAGGCCTCGTCACCTTTTGAAGCATTGAGGTGTCAAGGGATATGAGGCCCCCTGTCCAGATGAGGCAGGGAACTAGGGTTTTCTCTAGGATCTCCACAGAGGATTCAGACACCCCTTCATCTTGTGAGATGAAAGACGAGCCTGCATTCAAACCACTTCAGGGAAATCTGACCTCATTTCTAGTCAGGGCATCTCAGTATCCACTACAATTGAGGCAGCAAACTCAGGGTCCCTCTCACATACCTATTGCTGAGTGAAGGCTCGTCTTGAGGTGCTTGTGGAAAGTTGGCCTACCTGTTCAATAGAATCCGGGGAATCAGCTCTCTTCTCGACACGATATGGGGTGCATGGAGCTTTCCTTGAGTTCCTCTGCTGAAATTGGTGTTCCTGTAGAGTTGAGACTTGTGTCTCCAGGAATGTCGGTAGTTGCCTAAAGGAAGTAAAGCCCCTTGTCCTGTATGATGGGGAACAGGGAATTGCTCTGGAGCCAATGCAGGGGAATTGGGCTTAATCTTGAGTTGATTTGGGCTGCCCTGAGCTATTTTACATTCCTGCGGTGACATCAGTGTTCTTCTAGACTTGTGACTGATTTCTGGGGCACTCTCTGTAGTGCCATCAAGCAAATCAAGGCACCTTCCCTGTTTTATTGGGAACAAGGAATTGCTCTGCATGCAATGCAGGGGAATCGGGCCTCATCTCTTAGCGAGTGGAAAGTCTCATGGTTTTTCTCGAGTTGCCGCGGGAAACTGGGGTATGTTCTCGAGTTACGGCGGGGGTAGCCATTAAAAACTTTTGTTTGTTCAGCGACGTCAGGACTCCTGTCTAGTTACGATGGACACCTCAGGAATCTAAACTACGCTTGGCAGGACAAGACGGACGCTTCTGGAGGTGAGGCAAGAGACCGAGGTTCATTTTCTACTTGGAACGGTGATATTGGGATTACTATCCATTTTCAAAAATAGTAAGGCATTGTCACCTTTTGAGGCATTGAATTCCGTGTGCCTCTTGAGGTGTCAAAGGGATGTGATTCCCCCTGTCCAGATGAGGCGGAAACCTACGGCTTTGTCTAGGGTCTCCACAGGGGATTCAGACATCCCTTCATCTTTTGAGATGAAAGACGAGCCTGAATTTAAGACACCGCAGGGAAATCCGGCCTTCTTTTGAGTCAGGGCCTCTCGCGGTCCATTCCACTTGAGACAGAAAACACATGGTTCCTCTCACATACCTATTGCTGAGGGAAAACTCCACTTGAGGTGCTTGTGGAAAGTTGGCTCACCTCTTCAGTCAAAGACAGGGAATCAACTCTCTTCTTGAGACGATATGGGGTGCATGGAGCATTCCTCGAGCTGCTATACTGAAATTAATATTCATATTGACTTGAGACGGGTGTCTCAGGGAATCTCTGTAGTTTCCTCAAGGAAGTCAAGCCACTTGTACTCTATGCTGTGGAACACTGGAGAGCTATGGAGCCAATGAAGGGGAAATGGGCTTCATCTCGAGTTTATTTGGGGTACACCGAGCTATTTTGCATTCCCGAGGTGACATCAGTGTTCCTCTCGTCTTGTGACAGTGGTCTTGGGGACTCTCTGGGGTTCCGTCAAGAAAATTGAGGCTCCTTACGTGTTTGATTGGGAATATGGGATGGCTCTGCACTCAATGCAGGGGAATCGAGCCTCATCTCCCGGCGAGGGGGATGTCTCATGGGATTTCTCGAGTTGTGGCAGGAACCTGAGGTATATTCTCAAGTTACAGCGCGGATGGCCATTCGAAACTCCACTTTGTTCAGTGTAGTCAGGACTCCTGTCTAGTTATGACGGACACCTCAGGAATCTAGACTAGACTTGGCAGGATAATGCAGATGCCTCTGGAGGTGAGATGGGAGACCAAGCATCACTTTCTAGTTTCCACAGAGATTTTGGGAGTCCATTCAATTTTCAAGAAGAGTCAGGCCTCGTCCTTTTGAAGCATTGAACTCCACGAGCCTCTCGAGGTGTCAAGGGATGTGAGGCCCCCTGTCCAAATGAGGCGGGGAACTAGGGTTTTCTCTAGGGTCTCCACAGAGGATTCAGACATTCCTTCATCTTGTGAGATGAAAGACGAGCCTGCATTCAAGCCACTTCAGGGAAATCCAACCTTATTTCTAGTCAGGGAATCTCGTTATCCACTCCACTTGAGGAAGCAAACTCAGGGTCCCTCTCACAAACCTGTTGCTGAGGGAAGGCTCCTCTTGAGGTGCTTGTGGAAAATGGGCCTACCTGTTCAACAGAATCCTGGGAATCAGATCTCTTCTCGAGACGATATGGGGTGCATGGAGCTTTCCTCGAGTTCCTGTGCTGAAATTGGTGTTCCTATAGACTTGAGATGTGTGTCTCAGGGAATCACGGTAGTGGCCTAATGAAGGTCAAGCAACTTGTTGTGTATGATGGAGAACAGGGAATTGCTCTGGAGCCTATGCAGGGGAATTGGGCTTAATCTCGAGTTGATTTGGGCTACCCTGAGCTATTTCACATTCCTGCGGTGACATCAGAATTCTTCTAGACTTGTGAAGGATTTCTGGGGGACTCTCTGTAGTTCCATCAAGCAAATAAAGGCTCCTCCCTGTTTGATTTGGAACAAGGAATTGCTCTGCACGCAATGCAGGGGAATCGGGCCTCATCTCTCAGCGAGCGGGAAGTCTCATGGTTTTGCTCGAGTTGCGTCGGGAACCTGGGGTATGTTCTCGATTTACAGCGGGGGTAGCCATTAAAAACTTTTGTTTGTTCAGCGACGTCAGGACTCCTGTCTAGTTACGATGGACACCTCAGGAACCTAAGGTACGCTTGGCAGGACAACACGGATGCTTCTGGAGGTGAGGCAGGAGACCGAGGTTCACTTTATAGTTGGAACAGTGATATTGGGATCCCTATCCATTTTCAGAAAGAGTCAGGCATCGTCACCTTTTGAACCATTGAATTCCGTGTGCCCCTCGAGGTGTCAAAAAATGTGATTCCCCCTGTGCAGATGAAGCGGAGACCTAAGGCTTTCTCTAGGGTCTCCACAGGGGATTCAGACATCCCTTCATATTGTGAAATGAAAGACGAGCCTGAATTTAAGCCACTGCAGGGAAATCCGACATTCTTTTGAGTCAGGGCCTCTCGCGGTCCATTCCACTTGAGACAGAAAGCGCAGGGTCGCTGCACATACCTACTGATGAGGGAAAACTCCACTTGAGGTGATTATGGAAAGCTGACTCACCTCTTCAGTCATAGACAGGGAATCAGCTCTCATCTTGAGACGATATGGGATGCTTGGAGCTTTCCTCGTGTTGCTATATTGAAATTGATATTCATATAGACTTGAGACGGCTGTCTCAAAGAATCTCTTTAGTTTCCTCATGAAGTCAAGCCACTTGTACTGTATGCTGTGGAACACGGTATAGCTATGGAGCTAATGAAGGGGAAATTTGCTTCATCTTGAGTTGATTTGGGGTACACCGTGCTATTTTGCATTCCTGAGGTGACATCAGTGTTCATCTCATCTTGTGACAGTGTTCTTGGGGATTCTCTGGTGTTCCGTCAAGAAAATCGAGGCTCCTTACGTGTTTGATTGGGAATACGGGGTTGCTCTACATGCAATGCAAGGGAATCGAGCCTCATCTCCCGGCGAGGGGGATGTCTCATGGGATTTCTCGAGATGCAGCAGCAACCTGGGGTGTATTCATGAGTTACAGCGGGGATGGCCATTCGAAACTCCACTTTGTTCAGCGAAGTAAGGACCCCAGTCTGTTTATGACAGACACCTCAGGAATCTAAACTAGACTTGGCAGGATAATACAGATCCTTCTGGAGGTGAGGTGGGAAAGCAAGCGTCCCTTTCTAGTTTCCACAGAGATATTGGGATTCCTCTCCATTTTCAAGAAGAGTCAGGCATCGTCACCTTTTGAAGTATTGAATTCTGTGTGCGTCTCGAGGTGTCAAAGGGATGTGATTCCCCCTGTCCTGATGAGGCCGAGACCTACGGCTTTCTCTAGGGTCTCCACAGGGGAATCAAACATCCCTTCATCTTGTGAGATGATACATGAGGCTGCATTCAAGCCACTTCAGGGAAATCCGTCCTTATTTCTCGTCAGAGAATCTCGGTATTCACTCCAATGAGGCAGCAAACTCAGGTTCCCTCTCGCATACCTATTGCTGAGGGAAGGTTCCTCTTGAAGTGCTTGTGGAAAGTGGGCCTACCTGTTCAATAGAATTCTGATAATCAGCTCTCTTCTCGAGAAGATATGGGGTGCATGGAGCTTTCCTGGAGTTCCTGTGCAGGAATTGGTGTTCCTGTAGACTTGAGACGTGTGTCTCAGGGAATCACGGTAGTTGCCTAAAGGAAGTCAAGCCACTTGTCGTGTATGATGGGGAACAGGGAATTGCTGTGGAGCCAATGCAATGGAATCGGGCTTAGTCTCGAGTTAATTTGGGCTACCCCGAGCTATTTCACATTCCTGCAGTGATATCAGTGTTCTTCTAGTCTTGTGAGGGATTTGGGGGGACTCTCTGTAGTTCCGTCAACCAAATCAAGGCTCCTTACCTGTTTGATTGGGAACAAGGCATTGCTCTGCACACAATTCAGTGGAATCGGGCGTCATCTCTCAGCGAGGGGGAAGGCTCCTGGTTTTTCTCGAGTTGCGGCGGGAAAATGGGGTACATTCTCGAGTTACGGCAGTGGTAGCCATAAACAACTTTTGTTTTTTCAGCGACGTCAGGACTCCTCTCTAGTTAAGATGGACACCTCAGGAGTCTAAACTAGGCTTGGCAGAACAATACGGATGCTTCTGGAGGTGAGGCAGGAGACTGAGGTTCACTTTCTAGTTGGCACAGTGATATTGGGATTCCTATCCATTTTCAAGAAGAGTCAGGCATCGTCACCTTATGAAGCACTGAATCCGTGTGCCTCTCAAGGGGTCAAAAGGATGTGAGGCCCCCTGCCCAGATGAGATGGACACCTACGGCTTTCTCTAGGGTCTCCAGAGTGGATTCAGACATGCCTTCATCTTGTGAAATGAAAGACGAGCCTGAATTCAAGCCACTGCAGGGAAATCGGGCCTTCTTTTGAGTCAGGGCCTCTCGGGGTCCATTCCACTTGAGACAGAAAACACAGGGTCCCTCTCACATCCCTACTGCTGAGGGAAAACTCCTCTTGAGTTGCTTGTGGAAAGTTGGCTCACCTCTTCAGTCAAAGACAGGGAAACGGCTCTCATCTTGGGACGATATGGGGTGCATGGAGCTTTCCTCGATTTTCTATAGTGAAATTAATATGCATATCGACTTGAGAATGGTGTCTAAGGGAATCTCTGTAGTTTCCTAAAGGAAGTCAAGCAACTTGTTCTGTATGATGTGGAACACGGGATAGCTTTGGAGCCAATGAAGGGGAAATGGGCTTCATCTCGAGTTGACTTGGGGTACACTGATCTATTTTGCATTCCTGAGGAGACAGTAGTGTTCGTCTCGTCCTGTGACAGTGGTCTTGGGGACTCTCTGGTGTTCCATCAAGCACATTGAGGCTCCTTACGTGTTTGGTTGGGAACACGGAATTGCTCTGCACCCAGTGCAGGGCATTTGGGCCTCATCTCCCGCCGAGGGGGATGTCTCATGGGATTTCTCCAGTTCGGGCAGGAACCTGAGTTATATTCTCAAGTTACAGCGGGGATGGCCATTCGAAACTCCACTTTCCTCAGCAAAGTCACCACTCCTGTCTAGTTAGGACGGACACCTCAGGAATCTAAACTAGGTTTGGCAGAATAATACAGACGCTTCTGGAGGTGAGGTGGGAGACTAAGTTTCCCTTTCTAATTTCCACAGAGATATTGCGATTCCTATCAATTTTCAGGAAGAGTCAGGCCTCGGCACCTTTTGAAGCATTGAAATCCGTGGGCCTCTCGAGGTGTCAAGGGATGTGAGGCCCCCTGTCTAGATGAGCTGGGACCTAGCGCTTTGTCAAGGGTCTGCACAGAAGATTCAGACATCGCTTTATCTTGTGAGATGAAGGACGAGCCTGCATTCAAGCCACTGTAAGGAAATCCGACTTTCTTTCGAGTTAGGGAATCTCGATATCCACTGCAAGTGAAGCAGCAAATTCAAGGTCCCTCTCAAATACTGATTGCTGAGGGAACGCTCCTCTTGAGGTGCTTGTAAGTAGGTGGCCTATCTCTTTAATAGAATCCTGGGAATCAGCTACCTTCTCTAGAAGATATGTGGTTCATGGAGCTTTCCTCGAGTTCCTGTGCTGAAATTTGTTTTCCTATAGACTTGAGATGGGTTTCTCAGGGAATCTCTGGAGTTGCCCAAAGGAAGCTAAGCCAATTGTCCTGTATGATGGGGAACGGGTCATTGCTCTGAAGCCAGTGCAGGGGAATTGGTCATCATTTCAAGTTGATTTGGGCTACACCGAACGATTTCACATTCCTGCCGTGACATCAGTGTCCTTCTAGACTTGTGAGGGATTTCTGGGTGACTCTCTGTAGTTCCATCCAGCAAATCAAGGCTCCTTACCTGTTTGATTGGGAACAAGGAATTGCTCTGCACACAATGCAGGGGAATTGGGCCTCATCTCTTAGCGAGGGGGAAGTTTCATGGTTTTTCTCGAGTTGCGGCAGGAACCTGGGGTACATTCTCGAGTTACTCCAGGGGTGGCCATTAACAACTTTTGTTTTTTCAGCGACGTCAGGACTCCTCTCTAGTTCAGATGGACACCTCAAGAGTCTAAACTAGGCTTGGCAAAACAATACGGACGCTTCTGGATGTGAGGCAGGGGAATGAGGTTCACTTTCTCGTTGGCACAGTGATTTTGGGATTCCTATCCATTTTCAAAAATAGTAAGGCTTCGTCACCTTATGAAGCACTGAATTCCGTGTTCCTCTCGAGGGGTCAAAGGGATGTGAGGCCCCCTGTCTAGATCAGACGGACACCTATGTCTTTCTCTGTGTTCTCCACCAGGGACTCAGACATGCCTTCATCATGTGAGATGAAAGACGAGCCTGAATTTGAGGCACTGCAGGAAAATCAGGCCTTCTTTTGAGTCAGGGCCTCTTGGGGTCCATTCCACTTGAGAGCAGAAAACAGAGGGTCCCTCTCACATTGCTACTGCTGAGGGAAACTCCTCTTGAGTTGCTTGAGGAAAGTTGGTTCACCTCTTCAGTCAAAGACAGGGAATCAGCTCTCGCCTTGGGAGGATATCGGGTGCATGGAGATTTCCTCGAGTTGCTGTACTGAAATTAATATTCATATAGACTTGAGACTGGTGTCTCAGGGAATCTCTGTAGTTTCCTAAAGGAAGTCAAGCCACTTGTTCTGTATGATGTGGAACATGGGATATCTATGGAGCCAACGACGGGGAAATGGGCTTCATTTCGAGTTGACTTTGGGTACACCAAGCTATTTTGCATTCCTGAGGTGACAGCAGTGTTCCTCTCGTCTTGTGACAGTGGTCTTGAGGACTCTCTGGTGTTCCATCAAGCACATTGAGGCTCCATACGTGTTTTATTGGGAACACAGGATTGCTCTGCACCCAATGCAGCGGATTCGGACCACAGCTCCTGCCGAGGTGGATGTCTCATGGGATTTCTAGAGCTACGTCAGGGAGCTGGGGTATATTCTCGAGTTCCAGCGATTATGGCCATTCGAAAGTTCACTTTGTTCAGCGAAGTCAGGACTCTGGTCTAGTTAGGACGGACACCTCAGGAATCTAAACTAGGTTTGGCAGGATAATACAGACGCTTCTGGAGGTGAGGTGGGAGACCAAGCATCCCTTTCTAGTGTCTACAGAGATATTGGTATTCCTATCAATTTTCAAGAAGAGTCAGGCCTTGGCACCTTTTGAATCACTGAACTCCGTGAGCCTCTCGAGGTGTCAAGGGATGTGAGGCCCCCTGTGAAAATGAGGCTGGGACTTAGCGCTTTTTCCAGGGACTGCACAGAAGATTCAGACATCCCTTTATGTTGTGAGATGAAAGACGAGCCTGCATTCAAGCCAATGCAAGGAAATCCGACTTACTTTCAAGTCAGGGAATCTCGGTATCCACTTCACGTGACGCAGCAAATTCAGGGTCCCTCTCACATACCGATTGCTGAGGGAAGGCTTCACTTGAGGTGCTTGTAGTAAGGTGGCCTACCTCTTTAATAGAATCCTGGGAATCAGCTCTCTTCTCGAGACAATATGGGGTTCATGGAGCTTTCCTCGAGTTCCTGTGCTGAAATTGGTGTTCCTATAGACTTGAGACGGGTGTCTCAGGAAATCTCTGGAGTAGCCCAAAGAAAGCCAAGCCAATTTTCCTGTATGATGGGGAATGGGGCATTACTCTGAAGCCAATGCAGGGGAATTGGTCATTATATCAAGTTGATTTGGGCTGAACAGAGCTATTTCACATTCCTGCGGTTACATCAGTGTCCTTCTAGACTTGTGAGGGATTTCTAGGGGACTCTCTGTAGTTCCGTCAAGCAAATCAAGGCTCCTCACCTGTTTGATTGGGAACAAGGTATTGCTCTGCACGCAATGCAGGGGAATCGGGCCTCATCTGTCAGCGAGGGGGAAGAATCATGGTTTTTCTCGAGTTGCGGCGGGAGCCTGGGGTACATTCTCGAGTTACAGAAGGGGTAGCCATTAACAACTTTTGCTTTTTCAGTGACGTCAGGACTCCTCTCTAGTTAAGAAGCACACCTCAGGAGTCTAAACTAGGCTTGGCAGAACAATACGGACGCCTCTGGCGGTGAGGCAGGAGACCGAGGTTCACTTTCAGTTGGCACAGTGATATTGGGATTCCAATCCATTTTCAAGAAGAGTCAGGCATCGTCACCTTATGAGGCATAGAATTCCGTGTGCCTCTCGAGGGGTCAAAGGGATATGAGGCCCCCTGTCCAGATGATTCCGACACCTGCGCCTTTCTCTAGTGTCTCCACAGGGGATTCAGACATGCCTTCATCTTGTGAGATGAAAAACGATCCTGAGATTAAGCCACTGCAGGGAAATCGGGCCTTCTTTTGAGTCAGGGCCTCTTGAGGTCCATTCCACTTAAGATAGAAAACACAGGGTCCCTCTCACATCCCTACTGTTGAGGGAAAACTCCTCTTGAGGGGCTTATGGAAAGTTGGCTCACCTCTTCATTCAAAGACAGGGAATCAGCTCTCGTCTTGGGACGATATGGGCTGCATGGAACTTTCCTCGAGTTGCTGTACTGAAATTAATATTCATATAGCCTTGAGACTGGTGTCTCAGGGAATCTCTGTATTTTCCTAAAGGAAGTCAAGCCACTTGTTCTGTATGATATGGAACACGGGATAGCTATGGAGCCAACGAAGGGGAAATGGGCTTCATCTCGAGTTGACTTGGGATACACCGAGCTATTTTGCCTTCTTGAGGTGAGAGCAGTGTTCCTCTCGTCTTGTGACAGTGGTCTTGGGGACTCTCTGGTGTTCCATCAAGTACATTGAGGCTCCTTACATGTTTTTTGGGAACACGGAATTGCTCTGGACCCAATGCAGGGGATTCGGACCTCAACTCCTGCCAAGGGGGATGTCTCATGGGATTTCTCGAGTTGCAGCAGGAACCTGGGGTATATTCTCGAGTTACAGCGATGATGGCCGTTCGAAACTCCACTTGGTTCAGCGAAGTCAGGATTCCTGTCTAGTTAGGACGGACACCTCAGGAAGCTAAACTAGGTTTGGCAGGATAATACAGACCCTTCTGGAGGTGAGGTGGGAGACCAAGCTTCCCTTTCTAGTTTCCACAGAGATACTGGGATTCCTATCAATTTTCAAGAAGAGTCAGGCCTCGGCACCTTTTGAAGCATTGAAATCCGTCTGCCTCTCTAGGTGTCAAGGGATGTGAGGCCCCCTGTCCAGATGAGGCTGGGACCTAGGGCTTTCTCTAGGGACTGCACATAAGATAGACATCCCTTTATCTTGTGAGGTGAAAGACCAGCGTGTATTCAAGCCACTGCAAGGAAATCCGACTTTCATTCGAGTCAGGGAATCTTGATATCCAATGGATGTCATGCAACAAATTCAGGGTCCCTCACACATTCTGATTGCTGAGGGAAGGCTCCTCTTGAGGTGCTTTTTGGAAAGTGGCCTACCACTTTAATAGAATCCTGGGAATCAGCTCTCTTCTCGAGACGATATTGGGTGCATGGAGCTTTCCTCGAGTTTCTGTGCTGAAATTGTTGTTCCTATAAATTTGAGACGGGTGTCTCAGGGAATCTCTGGAGTTGCCCAAAGGAAGTCAAGCCAATTGTCCTGTATGATGGGGAACATGGAAGTGCTCTGAAGGCAATGCCGGGGAATTGGTTGTCATTTCAAGTTGACTGGGGCTACACCGAGCTATTTCACTTTCCTGCGGTGACATCAGTGTCCTTCTAGACTTGTGTGATTTCTGGTGGACACTCTGCAGTTCCGTCAAACAAATCAAGGCTCCTTACCTGTTTGATTGGATACAAGGCATTGCTCTGCATGCAACGCAGGGGAATCGTGCGTCATCTCTAAGCGAGGGGGAAGTTTCATGGTTTTTCTCGAGTTGCGGCGGGAACCTGGGGTACATTCTCTTGTTACGGCAAGGGTAGCCATTAACAACTTTTGTTTTTTCAGTCACGACAGGACTCCTCTCTAGTTAAGATGAACACGTCAGGAGTGTCAACTAGGCTTGGCCGAACAATACGGATGCTTCTGGAGGTGAGGCAGGAGACCGAGCTTCCCTTTCTAGTTGGCACAGTGATATTGGGATTCCTATCCATTTTCAAGAAGAGTCAGGCATCGTCACCTTATGAAGCAGTGAATTCCGTGTGCCTCTCAAGAGGTCAAAGGGATGTGAGTCCCCCTGTCCAGATTAGGCTGAAACCTACGGCTCTCTCTAGGGTCTCCAGAGGGGATTCAGACATGCCTTCATCTTGTGAGATGAAAGACGAACCTGAATTTAAGCCACTGCAGGGAAATCGGACCTTCTTTTGAGTCAGGGCCTCACGGGGTCCATTCCACTTGAGATAGAATAAAAAGAGT
>SNSB01090248.1:0-13825 GCA_012922965.1 Capreolus pygargus | reverse complement strand
AATGTGAAGTGTCCAGTTTCAAACAACACCATGATGTTAATGACCTTACTCTGTCCAATGGTTAAATATAATTCCAATATCATACAGGCTAGGTTTTCCTTCAGGAATAAGCAACCCCCCCCCCCCAAAAAAAAACTCTGAGCTTAAAACAACTAAAGATAACTTTTAACTCATGCTACTTGGTCAGTTTGGGTCACCAGGAGTCTCTGCCCTTGCATGTCTCAGAGATCCATTCTGAGGGAGGCTGTATTTGCACACACGTTTTGCATAATAAGTACAGTAGCAAGGAGGGGAATGTGTGACTTACACGCTGGCCCTTGAAGCTTCTAACAGAAGTGACAGAGACACTTAGACTCATATTTCGTTGGCTAAAGATAGTCAGTGATCACACAATTTCCAAGGGAGTGGGGAAGTGCAGTCCTCCATGGGCTGAATATTTATAAATATTCCTAATGACTACCATAGCTCCGTATACTCTGATTTTTCAGGCAGAAATGTTAGAATTTTTTTGTAATGTAGAATTCAATATTCAGAGATCTCATAGGCTTATCCCGTATGAATCACAAGGCAATCAGATATTTTCAGATATTATTTTTCTGTGATGTTTTCACATGCTTTTTTTGGCTGCAAGATTTGAATGAACTCTAAATTTAAAAATTATGAAATAAATGTCAGTGCTCAGGAAGGTATTTGATTGTCCAAGATCCTGCAAGGTTCTAAACACCCTTCAAAACAAGCCCATCCTAGCTCCTAAACCCACACCCTTCCTGGATGACCAGAAAAAGAGCGATTGTCATTCTCATGAAATGCAAAGTGCTCAGGGACTCGCATATATGAAGACAGAGCTTGGCCCAGGAACAGTATTTCTATAATTTAATGGTAGAATTACTCCCCTTGGAGAAAGTTGCTTGAACACAAGTTACTCATTGATTGAGTCTCAACCATGCAAGTATGGTTCCAGGCTTTGCTGTCAGTTCCTTAGACTAGAAGCCTGTTGTCATTCTTTGCCTCTTGCTCATATTCCCCCTGCCTATAATTAACTACTGAGTTGTGAGGTCATATCCAGTAAAATCTTTCTCCATTGCAGCTCCTTCTCTCCATCCCCACTGCCATCCTTGTTCAGGTCCTGAGATCACATACCAGGATACCTACAACAGCCTTCTGATTTGCTCCCCACTCGATCTCCTCAAAAACACCCTCTAACCCAGAGTAGTCTGGCTAAGGCACAAGTCGTAAGTGTGTTTTCAGAGAAAGCAATGCCAACCCACACCAGTACTCTTGCCTGGAAAATCCCATGGACAGACTAGCCTGGTAGGCTGCAGTCCATGGGGTCACTAAGAGTCGGGCATGACTGAGTGACTTCACTTTCACTTTTCACTTTCATGCATTGGAGAAGGAAATGGCAACCCACTCCAGTGTTCTTGCCTGGAGAATCCCAGGGATGAGGGAGCCTGGTGGGCTGCCATCTATGGGGTCACACAGAGTCAGACATGACTGAAGTGACTTAGCAAAAGCAGTAGCAAGTGTCTTTTAATTTCATGGCTGCAGTCATCATCTGCAGTGAGTTCCGAGCCACCCAAAATAAAGTCTGCCACTGTTTCCACTGTTTTCCCATCTATTTGCCATGAAGTGATGAGGCCAGATGCAATCATCTTAGTTTTCTGGAATGTTGAGCTTTAAGCCAACTTTATCATTCTCCTCTTTCACTTTCATCAAGAGTGTTTTTAGTTCCTCTTCACTTTCTGCCATAAGGGTGGTGTCATCTGCATATCTGAGGTTATTGATATTTCTCCTGGTAATTTTGATTCTAGCTTGTGCTTCATCCAGCCCAGCATTTCTCACGATGTACTCTGCATATAAGCTAAATAAGCAGGGTGACAATACACAGCTTTGACATATTACTTTTTCTATTTGGAACCAGTCTGTTTTTCCAGGTCCAGTTCTAGCTGTTTCTTCCTGACATGCATACAGATTTCTCAAGAGGCAGGTCAGGTGGTCTGGTATTCCCATCTTTTTCAGAATTTTCCCCAGTTTATTGTGATCCACACAGTCAAAGGCTTTGGCATAGTCAATAAAGCAGAAATAGATGTTTCTATGGAACTCTCTTGCTTTTTCCTTGATCCAGTGGATGTTGGCAATTTGATGTCTGGTTCCTCTGCCTTTTCTAAATCCAGCTTGAACATCTGGAAGTTCATGGTTCATGTATTGTTGAAGCCTGGCTTGGAGAATTTTGAGCATTAGTTTACTAGCGTGTGAGATGAGTGCAACTGTGCGGCAGTTTGAACATTCTTTGTCATTGCCTTGCTTTGGGACTGGAATGAAAACTGACCTAACAACCTAGATGTTTTCAATTGCATATGCTAAAAGAACCAGCTTTGCAGTTTCCAAGGGGAAAAAAAAAGTTTCATTTTAACCAATTTTCTCTGAAGTCCAAAGAATACCATGGCCATCCTGCATCAAAAAGTCATCTTTCCTTTATATAATCATGGTTTCATGCCTAAATTATAGACCAAATAGTGCTCAAAGTGACTCTGATATCAGGGGCAGATCAGCTGACAAAAAGCTTGGATTGTCCCTCTAGAGGGAAGTGAGACCTTGGTCCCATCAGAAGAATATGAGGGATTAAGAGAATTTGCAGGAGTGGGGAAAGCTTGGTCCATCCTATATGCACCATAATCTTAAATAATGCTTCTTTACTTTACCAAAGTAAAAAAAAAAAAGATTATAAAAACAAATATAAATCACTGAAAGGTAAAGAAATTAATAATCTGTGATCAAAAGCTGCATTCTAAGAAAACTGTGTTCTCTTAACCTAGAGAGTAGACTAAATTCCAGTCTGGTACCAGCTTACCAGATAACAAACAAACAAAAAAATTGTTTATGGCTAAGCTTAGAGAAGTGTTTTCCATATATCTTGAAGTAGCAGTATTTTTGCAAAGGCATCAGTGTGAAACCATAGAAGGCATGTTTAAAATCTGATTAAATTGAAATTGACAAAGTAATCTGGTCATTGCTGTGACTTGAAACACTTTAATATGATAACTAGAATTATAACCAACAGCATTTTACCAGAACATATTAGATTTTCATGAATGTCACATAATTTCTAGGATATCTATATTAGTATCATCAACCATACAATATAAGTTGATAAGATTCATCACTCCTTCTGACAACACTTCCTATGTAGTTTAACATGCCAAATGAACTCAGGTTGTTTAATATCTCTCTTTGGGAGGTCTCAGGGGCCCTCTGAAGCATCCCAAAGTTAGCTAGAAGTCAATTATTTAGGAAGGTTTGTTCATAAATATGAAAAGGGTTTATAATAGTCAGGTAGGATCACATAAGTTACTGTGAAACAATATTTATCCACTTAGCTAAAGTTAACAAAAGATTTCAAAGGTAAACCTAGAACAGATAACTTGAGAGGTAAAGAAACTGAAAATCCATTAGCAAAGGCAGTTCAACATCTCAAGAACACTGGTACTAGGCACAAAACTCTTTCCTGGGGGTCCACTTTCCATAAAACCTCCTTATTCTGTTCTGTACCCATTCCTTTGCTTCTCCCATCCTGAAACTGCCACCTGTATGTGAGAACTACTTCTTTTTCCTTCATAAAATGTGATCTCATTCCTCATACCTTCTTTAATAACAAGTCGTACATTTTCCTTAAGCAACCAAGAACTGACTTTTATATTGGCTGGCATTCTACAGATTGGTGAACATACATATCATTGATTCTATCTAAAAAAAAATAAATTTGCTTATAGTGAACATCTTAGGATGGCACCAGGCACTATTCATGGATAGTCAAAAATCTCTTTAGTTTCTGTGTAAGAGGAAGGTCCTGTCAAGTAGTGAATGTTTCAGAACCTTAATTTATTTGGAAATGACCTAGCTATTCAATACACTGTCATCACTTAGTTTAGCACAACGATAGAAACTCAGGCAACCAAAATCTGGAGAAACTGTTGTCAGTTCATTTCAGTTCAGTTGCTCAGTCATGTCTGACTCTTTGCGACCCCATGGACTGCAGGATGCCAGGCTTCCCTGTCCATCACCAATTCCTGGGGCTTTCTCAAACTCATGTCCATCGAGTCAGTGATGCCATCCAGCCATCTTATCCTCTGTTGTCCCCTTCTCCTCTGCCTTCAATCGAGACTACTATAGACAGATATTTTAAAGTATAATTATTTTTAATAGTTTATCTAAAAGCTCATATTGCATTTACATTTTTTAGGAGGTTTTATTTGGTTTATTTTTATTACTATTATTATTATTTCATTTATCTTTATTAGTTGGAGGCTAATTACTTTACAATATTGTAGTGGTTTTTGTCATACGTTGACATGAATCAGCCATGGATTTACATGTGTTCCCCATTCTGATCCCCCCACCCCCCTCCCTCTCTATCCGATCCCTCTGGGTCTTCCCAGTGCACCAGGCCCGAGCACTTGTCTCATGCACCCAACCTGGGCTGGTGATCTGTTTCACCATAGACAATATACATGTTTCAATTCTGTTGTCTCAAAACATCCCACCCTTGCCTTCTCCCACAGAGTCCAAAAGTCTGTTCTGTACATCTGTGTCTCTTTTTCTGTTTTGCATATAGGGTTATCATTACCATCTTTCTAAATTCCATATATATGTGTTAGTATACTGTAATGGTCTTTATCTTTCTGGCTTACTTCACTCTGTATAATGGGCTCCAGTTTCGTCCATCTCATTAGAACTGATTCAAATGAATTCTTTTTAATGGCTGAGTAATATTCCATGGTGTATATGTACCACAGCTTCCTTATCCATTCATCTGCTGATGGGCATCTAGGTTGCTTCCATGTCCTGGCTATTGTAAACAGTGCTGCGATGAACACTGGGGTGCACGTGTCTCTTTCAGATCTGGTTTCCTCGGTGTGTATGCCTAGAAGTGGTATTGCTGGGTCATATGGCAGCTCTATTTCCAGTTTTTTAAGAAATCTGCACCCTGTTCTCCATAGCGGCTGTACTAGTTTGCATTCCCACCAACAGTGTAAGAGGGTTCCCTTTTCTCCACACCCTCTCCAGCATTTATTGCTTGTAGACTTTTGGATAGCAGCCATCCTGACTGGCGTGTAATGGTACCTCATTGTGGTTTTGATTTGCATTTCTCTGATAATGAGTGATGTTGAGCATCTTTTCATGTGTTTGTTAGCCATCTGTATGTCTTCCTTGGAGAAATGTCTGTTTAGTTCTTTGGCCCACTTTTTGATCGGGTCATTTATTTTTCTGGAGTTGAGCTGCAGGAGCTGCTTGTATATTTTTGAGATTAATCCTTTGTCTGTTGCTTCGGTTGCTGTTATTTTCTCCCAATCTGAGGGCTGTCTTTTCACCTTGCTTATAGTTTATTTTTAGAGGTACTTTCTTTGTTGACAAGCTTGTGACAGATATAACAATACAGCAATATTTAACTTATAATAAACCTAGGCACTATGAACATTTTATGGTTAACGTTAATGACTCTTAGACATGTCTATATTAGAATAGTAAAAAAAAAATACTAGCTATTTAATATTGACTATTTCCCAGTTCACATGAATCCAAAATTCATTTAGGTCAATTTTTTTGTTTGTTGTTTGTAGAACTGTTTGATTTGTAAGGGCTTCCTTTTCTTTAGATTATTTAAATAAGAACTCACTTATAAATTCAGCAGTATTATTTAAAAAACAGAAGACTCACACTGAGACAGATATAAATCCACACAGACAGATATATAAAATCTAGTTTTCCACCTAAGATTTAAAATATCTCTTTGACCTCCTCTTTGGGGGCGGGGGGCGGGGCGGTGAAGTTCTCATTTGCCCAAGGCTGCGGTCTCAGGCAAAGTGGGCAGTGTTTTTCAAGGAAAGGGTTAACTTTAAGCTTTGCCCTAGGCCGGCCTTTTAAACAAGCTAATTGTTTTTAATAGCATATGCAAAAGAACCAGCTTTACAGTTTCCAAGAAAAAAAATTTTTTTTTTTAAATTTTAACCAATTTTCTCTTGTTCTATAGAATAACATGGCCATCCTAGGTCAGGTCATCTTTCCTTTCTGTAATCATAGTTTTATCCCTGAATTATAGACAGATTAGCTGACAAGGTTTCCGTAGGTGAACCTGCGAAAGGCTCAGTAACGTGGTCGGTTCCTAGAGCAGCACGGTGGCCTCGCCTCGCCCAGCCCAGCTCATGAGCCTCTCCTCCACCGTGCGGCGCGGGATAGGAAGGAAGAGAGGGAAGGACGTCTGGAAGGCGGCGTGCCCCAGGTGGGCGGTGGGGTCCACTGGCCTCTCCGGTGGTAGGGGATGAGGAGCCGCGAGCGAAGGGGGTGGGGGCGGCGTGCGGAGTGGGGGTCGGGTGGGAAAGGCGACTCTCCTCCGCCTTCCCACCCGCCCCTCCATCGCCGGGCGCCCCGCCACCCTTGCCCCGCGCCCAGTGGCGTCGTCTCCGGTGTCCCTCTTCCGCCCGACATCCCCGCCACGTTCCCTCGAGGTTGGGTCCGAGGGTTGGGGGTGGGGGGTGCTCAGCGCGCCCCCACCCCACGCGCCTTTGCCCGTGGCGCCGGCCACTACTGCCTTCCTCCAGGCCACGGACCGCATGGTGCGGATCCTCCGGTCGCGTCTCGCGGGCTGTGCGCTGTGATGGGTGGCGGCTCCCCGCCGCGGGGCCGCTTGCCTGCCCGTCGCCTCCCGCCGCTGGCCCTGGACCGGTCTGCGTCGCCCGGTCGTCGGTCGTCCGCTGCTCTGGGCCTGCCGCGCGGTCGCCAGGCGCCTCCCCACGCCCTCCGAGCCTCGGCGCTTGCTCCCAACCCCTCCCGCGGCTGTCTTGTCCGGTCCTCTCGCCCTCTCACCTCTGTCGTGTCCCCTGCCCGCTTGGCGCCACGCTTCCCGTCGGAGCCCCTTCCCTCTGCCCTTGGTGGTGGGGGGAGAAGGTTGCCTGGGACGCGGGCGCGGGTAGGGGGCCCCGATGGTTGAGGGGAGAGGACGGGTTCCCGGGGGGCGGCACTGCGGGTGTGCGAGGTGGTGGGGGAGGGCTCTGCCCGTTTCGGGGGGATGTGGGGGTGGTCGTCTGGCGTCGGCGGGGACCTCCGGGCGGCGGTTGACCGGCGCACTGAGGGCCTCCATGCGTCACAGGCTGGCAGCGCAGAGGCCCGCGGGGGGCCCCTGGCGGTGAGTCGGTGGTGGTCGAAGTCGGGGCGGTGGCCCATGGGGCGCGCTGTGCGCCTTGCCCTGCTCTCCCTTTCCAGGTGCCTAGCGTGGGGCTTCCCTGGTGGCTCAGATGATAAAGCGTCTGCCTGCAGAGCGGGAGACATGGGTTCGATCCCTGGGTTGGGAGGTTCCCCTGGAGAAAGAAATGGCAACCCACTCCAGTACTCGCGCCTGGAAAATTCCTTGGACGGAGGAGCCTGGTAGGCTATGGGGTCACAAAGAGTCAGATACGACTGAGCGACTTCACTTCACAGCTGATAAAAAGCTTGGTTGTCTCGTTGAGGTGGATTTGCTCCCGGATGGATTTCACCTGGCGGCAGTAGCGAGGGCCGCGGGCCTCTCCTGGAAGTGGGCGTGTGGGCGGAGCATACTTGGCCCGCGTTGGGGGCGGAGCGCGCCTCCTCCGAGCTCCTAGGCAGTGGGTCTCAGGTCTCAGGGGTCTCCATTGCGGCTGGGAGCGCACATTTCGTGGGCTCCTGGTTCCCCATCCATCGGCTTCCAATGAGCGGATGGAGGGGTGCGGACCACAGGTAAGGGAACTGGGGCTCGGTGGCGCAGGGTGGAGCGGGGAGCCACGTATGCCGCCCTCTCTGTTGGCATAGTCTCGGAGCCCCCTAACCAGGTGGTCGCAGAAAGGCCTCGCCATTGGGGTCAAGGACTTTACCACTTTACCCCTTCGCCTAAAGCTCAGACCCGTGCGGTTTTCCCAAGCAGCCTAGAGCCTGCAGCGAGGTCCCTGGGAGGTCCAAGGGATTTATCCTGCCTGGTGATTTCACCTGCTGGGACTCCGCAACCAATAGTCTGGCCTCTCGCGGGCTGGCCCAGCCTTGCTACCGGCAGTTTGCAGGCCATCGGGCCCTTGACCACCTGCTGGGATGGGAAAGGGAAGGGTCCAGGAATTGCTCCCTAGAAACTTAGTAGGGTGTATGGATTTAAAAACCTGGTGGCCACCTAGGCAGAAAAGAAGGTAGGAGGGCCCCTTGCTGCCCTTTCATGGGGGAATCTGTGGCTGTCCTGCTGAGAGAGGGCCTTTCCGTGGGGACCCTGTGCAATAAGTGTGGTGTTTTGGAACTGAATAATTAGAACGTATAAAAATTTTAAATTATGTGGTGCTTTAATTAAAAAAAAAAAGCTCCAAGTTTTTTCCAAATTGAGGTCTAAAAATTGAAGGCCTATTTTCCTTCCACTGTGTAATTCTCTGAAGAAATGTGTGTTTTCTTAAGAAAAGTGTCAGAAAAGTGAGGGAAACAGAAAACCCAGAGGTGCCTCTGTAGTTTGGTGAAGGCCTTAGGAGGTCACTTGTAAATGCTGCTGGCTGTCGGGAGGCAGTCTCTTCCTGTGGCTGATGAGCCCAGAACTCTGCAGGCTTGTCCTTTGCATGGATGTTCTTGTTTGTGGAAATCCAGCTCGGGGCCATCTCCTGATGTGTAAGAATTTCCCAGACTAGACCCCTAGGCAAATACCTTAGGGTCAGGAATTCCTTCCTTCATTGTTTTTATCTGTTTGAATGAAAAGCAGCAATGACATACTTTTCTTTCAATCTGGTCTATCATCCAGGCCTTGGAGTAATATTTCCCATCCCTCTCAATAGGCTTGGGTTCCAGGAATGAATTATCGTCAGTTGTCCATGATTTTACAGATGAGGAAACTGAGAGCCAGAGAGGGTGGAGGATTGTCCAAGGGAGAATGGGATATCCTTCCAGGAATCCTGGCTCCTGGGTTTTTAATGAGCTTCCTACCCATCATGGTCATTAATTGGCAAGTGTTGACATTGAGAATAAACTATTGGTGGAAGTGTAAAAGGCTTTTTTAAAGAATGTGCCTACCAGCTGTGCATCTTATGGAGTATTTTCATTGTACTCCCTAACTTTGGGAAGTGCTGGGCACAGGGCAGATGCTTTATCATTTTTATTGAATAAGTTCAATTTCACAGAATTATATCCATAGTGTCAGCAACACTATGAGGTATATTAGAACAGTGATCATCACGGTACTTCACGGGTCAGTAAAGAAAGAAAACTTTTTCTTAGGAAGACTGTAAAAGAATTGCTAAGTTTTAAGTTAATCCCACAAGGACATTTTAAAAAAATGAAACAAATCTCTCCAATCATCACCAAGGCTGTTGGAGGTCTGTTGAGGACCCCACGCAAGGGAGGTTCTACCTCTTGGGACACCCCTGCTTCAGCATCTCCCTAAGCCAGCAACCTGGGACAGCTGAGTACACTTGAAATTCCTTCCTTGACCTCGGGAGTTTTTTTGGAAGACAGTTTTTTGACAGACAGGGGTGGGGAAAGGTTTTGGGATGTTTCAAGTGCGGTCCATTTATTGTGCACTCTATTTCTCTCTCTGCTCCCTGGTGGCTCAGTTGGTAAAGAGTCTGCCTGCAATGTGGGAGACCCGGGTTCAATCCCTGGGTCTGGAAGATCTCCTGGAGAAGGAAATGACAGCCCACTCCAGTATTCTTGCCTGAAGAATTCAATGGACTGAGGAGTCTTGTGGGCTATAGTCTGTAGGGTCACAAAGGGTTAGACACGGCTGAGTGACCAAACACTTATTTCTATTATTATTTCATCAGCTCCACCTCAGATCATCAGACATTAGATCCTAGAGGTTGGGGACCCCTGCTTTAGTTTCCTCTTTGATCTTCTACACAGCTCCAGCCTGCTTCCTCCTCCTCTTCCACCTGCAGAACGACCTGCTTCTCTGAGTGTGACTAAGAGTCTCCTTCCCTCACTTCCTTTCCTCTGGGTCCCTTCTAACTGGGTTTCCCTGATCTCCATTTAGGCACTTTTGCCCCAGGTGGTGCTAGAGTGGTAAAGAACCTACCTGCCAATGCAGGAATTCGATCCCTGGATTGGGAAGATTCCCCTGGAGGAGGGCACAGCAACCCACTCCAGTATTCTTGCCTGGAAAATTCCCATGGACAGAGGAGCCTGGCACGCTCTGACAGTCGGATGTGACTGAAGTGACTTAGCACAGGATACCAGAGGACCTTTGAACTGCAGACTCATGTGATTGTTTTGGCTCTTTGGAGTCCCTTGTCATTCCACGTGTGTGTGAGGGTCAGCTTGTGTATTGCTTCCTAAAGGCCTCGAGAGGGTAACAGGTAGGAAGGCCAGGGGTCTCTGGACAGAGAAAATAGGCTGCAAGTGTCAGACTTTTTTAAAAATCTCTCTCTTAAGAGGCAGGAGGAAACAAACTAGTGTTACATTTTTTCCCCTTCTCAATACAAACTTAAAAGGAAGTTTCTCTTAAAATGCTGTGTTGCCATGATGACTCCTGGCTCCACCTCAATTTAACTTTTCTCAAACCTTGAGGTAAGCAATGCATTTTTCTTATGGAAATGTTTGTCTTAAGCTATGTTAATGTACTATGTATTTACCCTAGACTCTGTCTTCAAGTCAGTTCCTCCTAAAGGCTCAGAACCAACTTGACAAACCAGTATGTTTTACTCATACCTTGTTCTCCTAATCTATGTTAATGAAACTATATATTTGCTTGGAAATTTGCCTTTTTTCAAGATTCATGTCAATCCTTTTATGGCCCAGGATGACTCACCTGCCACCAATGTTATCTCAATGCATGTGTGGGTGAGGGGCCTGGTGCCATTCTCTGAGACACTGCCTTTCTTTAAGTAGCAGACTGCTAGTGGCTGTATAACATCTGGCCAAAGACTAGCAGAGGGTAGTCTATGTCAGAAGCTTTCTCTATATCTTTTATACTTTAATAAAACTATATGACACAAAAGCTTTGAGCCATCAAGCTTTGTCACTGGCCCTGGATTGAATTCTTCTTTGGAGGCCAAGAATCCTGGAATCTTTTGTGGTTTAGCATCAACCTTTCAGCCTTTTGTAATCCAGATTGAATCTTCATTTCAGATTGAAGATGTGTTCCGTGGTGTTGCCAGCCTAAGTCTTTCCGTCGCTATGGAATGTGTGTGTGTGTGTGTCTAGGACATGTGACGGCATCGTGTAGGATTTCCAGTGTGCCAGTCTGTCGTCCTCATCACATCCACAGCAAAGTATTTTATTAATGCTGACACTATTGAAAGGGAATTGTTTTTTAAAATTCCTTTTCAGATTGTTATTTGCTAGTGTATACAGATAAAACTGTAATCATTCATTTTTATCAGTTTGGACAGCTTGATAGTTGTCTTTACTTTCTCACAATTTAAGATTACCCTGGCTCATATATTTACTGTCTCACCCCTAATCTCAGCCATTTCTTCAAAGAACTTCTGTCCTTTTTTTCTCTTTAACATTGAATTATTTTTTTGACTATGCTGGGTCTTTATTGCTAGTTTGTCTAGTTGTAGTGAGCAGAGGCTACCCTCTAGGTGCCGTGCCATGGCTTCTCATTGCAGTGCTTTCTCTGGTTGCAGAACTTGGGCTCTGGAGCATGCAAGCCTCAATAGTTGTTTGGGGGCTTAGTTGCACCTGGGCAACTAGAATCTTCTAGGACCAGGGATTGAACCTGTGTTCCTTGCATTGGTAAACAGATTCTTTACCATCAGGCCACCAGGGACGTTTCCTGTTCCCTTTTATTAGAGAATGATATTTAAAACATACATGTAGGAGCTAAATATGCTCAGCTGACAATACATGGAAATATATACATGTATTCCAGCTTACCTTTGAACATATTCAGTTAAAGGTAATTTGTGATGATGTCTCCATGGATCTTGTAACCTTTCCTTCTGTTTATCTGTAACTTCCCATTCCAGTGGTAAGATACCTGGCTTTCACCACTTGTCACGTATAGAATTCAGTGCTTGTCCCATGTGGTTACTGAAAAAACTGTCAGACTGTCTTCCAGAGGGGGCTGTGCATGCATCCCACCAGTATCTTGAGTATGTTTCTGTAGGAGAGTTTACTCTCAGTATACCCTCCGTGGCCAGGTGTCTATTTCAGCCTTTACCAAGTATGAATGGACTTGTTTGCTCTAGTGTTCTTGGACAGTTTGAGTACAGATTCTTTGTCAGATATGCATTTTTTAGGAAAACGATTGTATTTATTTTTGGCTGTGTTGGGTCTCCGTGTGTGGGCTTTTCCCTAGTTTGGGTGAGCATGGGCCATAACCAGTGGTGTGCGGGCTTCTCACTGCAGTGGCTCCTCTTGTGGGGCACAGGCTCCGGGCTTCAGGAGTTGCAGTATGTCAGCTCGGCGTTGTGGCTTCCAGGCTCTAGCGTACAGGCTCCGCAGTTGTGGCACACGGGCTCCATAGCATGTGGGATCTTCCCACACCAGGGATCACACCTGCATCTCCAGCACTGGGGTGGGTTCTTTACGACGGAGCCACCAGGGCATATTTTAGATTCTAGTTTTCCACACATGTATCTGGTGAAAGAGGCCGGGATCAAGAGGCCTGGCAGCTTGGAGTCCTCAGCCACAGTTCTGTCTGTGCCATTGAAAGCTCTGGGGCCCTTTGGTGAGCACCTCAACTTCCCTAGGACTGTTTCCTCCCCTCAGAAATGCCATGCGGTTGGACTTTAGCCCACCAAGCTCCTCTGTCCCTGGGATTTCTGAGGCCAGAATACTGGAGGGGGTGCCATTTCCTTCTCTACAAGATAGCATTTTGAAGATATTTTCTCCTGGATTGTGGTTTTGATGAAGGAAGGGGGATCCCTTCCAAGGCTTGAGAGTGGGTTCTTGTCTGACACTTGGAAATGAATTATCTGAGGAGAGGAGTGCTGTCCAAGCGAGAGGCTTTATTGGGAAAGGATGCTGGGGCGGAGGGCAGGAGGGTGACGGAAATGGAGAGAACTGCTCTGCCACGTGCCTCACAGTCTCAGGTTTTATGGTCTTTGGGTTTGTTTCCAGTTTGTCTCTTGCCAGTCATTGTGAATTGGGATCCTTCCTGGGGGCACATGCCTCACTCAGCTGAGATGGATTCCAGTGAGGAGGATCCTGGGAGGTTGGTAGGACCTCTGGACTGGAGTCTCCCATCTCCTTTTGACCTCTCCAGAATTCTGGTTGGTGGTAGCTTGTGAGTTCCTTGATCCTTACCAGGACCTCCTGTTGTAAGATGACTCCTTCAAAGGTGTTCTCTTCTCTGTTGCCTGGCAAGGGTGGGTGGTCAGTGGTTCATTTAACAGTTTGTCTTTTGATTCTCTCGAGTAAGGTCTTTCAGAGAGTAAATGTATAAAACTGTAAAAATCAATGTTTTTAAATAATTTATATTAATAATTCGGTAAGTTGGTGTTTTTTGTTGTGTGTTAGAACTAATCACCAGACCAAAGGTCATGTAGATCTTTTGTTGTTTTCTAAAATTTTTATAGTTTTTTAAATTGAATTATGGTATTGCATAGTTTGTGTTTATGTTCATTTCATTCCATATGTTTTTTTTAACATTTATTTTTAGTTGATTGATCATTGCTTTACAGTATTGGTTTGATTTGTCATACATCAACATGAATTAACCATAGGGATACGTGTGGCCCCTCGCTCTTGAATCTCCCTCCCACCGTCCCACCCATTCCCACCTCTCTAGGCTATCAGAGAGCCCCAGTTTGAGTTCCCTGAGTCAGACAGCAAATTTCCACTGGTTGTCTATTTGCAAATGTTGGTGCCCATGCATCCGTGCTGCTCTCCCCAGTCACCTCACCCT
>SNSB01090227.1:0-43240 GCA_012922965.1 Capreolus pygargus | reverse complement strand
CTCAGCAATAGGTATATGAGTGACCCTTTGTTTTCTGCCTCAAGTAGAATGGACCCCGAGATGCCCTGACTTGAAAGAAGGCCGGATTTGCCTGCAGTGGCTGAAATGCAGGCACATCTTTCATCTCACAAGATGAAGGGATGTCTGAATAACCTGTGGATACCCTCGAGAAAGCCCTAGGTCTCTGCCTCAACTGGACAGGGGGCCTCACATCCCTTTGACACCTCGAGAGGTGCGAGAAGTTCAATGCTTCAAGAGGTGATGATACCTGATTCTTCTTGAAAATTGATAGGAATCCCAATATCACAGTGCCAGCTAGAAAATGATGCTTGGTCTCCCGCCTCACCTCCAGAAGCATCCATATTGTCCTGCCAAACCTAGTTTAGATTCCTGAGGTGTCGATCGTAGCTAGACAGGAGTCCTGACATCGTTGAACAAACATGAGTTTTGAATGGCCATCCCCGCCGTAACTCAAGAATATACCCCAGGTTCCAGCCGCAACTCAAGAAACACCATGAAACTTCCCCCTCGCCGAGAGATGAGGCCCGATTCTCCTGCATTGCATGCAGAGCAATTCCCTGTTCCCAATCAAACATGTAAGGATCCCTGATTTGCTTGGCGGAACTCAAGAGAGTCCCTCAGAACACCCTCACACGTCTAGAAAGACACTGATGTCACCAAAGGAAAGTGAAATAGCTCAGTGTAGCCCAAATCAACTCGAGATGATGCCCAATTCCCATGCATTGGTGCGAGAGCAATCACCGATTCCCTATCATACAGGACAAGTGGCTTGACTTCTTTTAGCCAACTCCAGAGATTCCCTGACACACCCATCTCAAGTCTATAGGAACACAAATTTCAGCACAGGAACTCGAGGAAAGCTCCATGCACCCCATATTGTCTCGAGAAGGGAGCTGATTCCGAGGATTCTATTGAAGAGGTAGGCCAACTTTCGACAAGCACCTCAAGAGGAGATTTCCCTCAGCAATAAGTATGTGAGAGGGACCCTGAGTTGCTGCCTCAAGTGGAGTGGATACCGAGGTGCCCTGACTCAAAAGAAGGTCAGAGTTCCCTGAAGTGTCTTGAATGCAGGCTCTTCTTTCATCTCACTAGATGAAGGGATGTCTGAATCCCTTGTTGAGACCCTAGAGAAAGCCCTAAGTCCCGCCTCATCTGGACAGGGGGCCTCACATCCCTTGACAACTCGAGAGGCACGCGGAGTTCAATGATTCAAATAGTGACGATGCCTGACTCTTCTTGAAAATTGATAGGAATCCCAATATCACTGTGCCAAATAGAATGTGAACCTCGGTCTCCTGCCTCACGTCCAGAAGCGTTCGTATTGTCCTGCCAAGCCTAGTTTACATTCCTGAGGTATCCATCATAACTAGACAGGAGTCCAGACGTTGCTGTACAAACACGAGTTTTGGATGGCTATTCCCACCGTAACTCGGGAATATACCGCAGGTTCCCACCGCAACTCGAGAAAAACCATGAGACTTCCCCCTCGCCGAGAGATGAAGCCCGATTCCCCTGCATTGTGTGCAGAGCAATTCTGTGTTTCCAATCAAACACCTTAGAGCCTTTGTTTACTTGACAGAACTCTGGAGAGTCTCCAAGAATACCCTCACAAGTCTAGAAGGACACTGATGTCACCGCAGTATGTGCAATAGCTCATTGTAGCCCAAATCAACTCGAGATATTGCCCGAATCCACTGCATTAGCTCCAAAGCAATCCCCCGTTCCCCATCATACACAACAAGTGGCTTGTTTTCCTTCAGGCAACTTCAAAGATTCCCTGAAACACCTGTTGAAGTCTATAGGAACACCAATTTCAGCACAGGAACTCTAGGAAAGCTCCATGCACCCCATATCATCTCGAGAAGAGAGCTGATTCCCAGGATTCTCTCGAAGAGGTAGGCCAACTTGCCACAAGCCCCTCAAGAGGAGCCTTCCCTCAGCAATAGGTATGTGAGAGGGACCCTGAGTTTGCTGCCTCAAGTGGAGTGGATACCGAGATGCCCTGACTCAAAAGAAGGTCGTATTTCCGTGCAGTGGCTTGAATCCAGGCTCGTCTTTCATCTCACAAGAAGAAAAGATGTCTGGATCCCCTGTGGAGACACTAGAGGAAGCCCTAGTTCTACGCCTCATCTGGACAGGGGGCCTCACATCCCTTGACACCTCGAGAGGAACGCAGAGTTCAGTGCTTCAAAAGGTGATGATGCCTGACTCTTCTTGAAAATTGATAGGAATTCCAATATCACTGTGCCAACTAGAAAGTGACCCTCGGTCTCCCGCATCACTTCGAGAACTGTCCGTATTGTCCCGCCAAGCCTATTTTAGATTCCTGAGGTGTTCATCGTAACTAGACAGGAGTCCTGACATCACTGCACAAACACGAGTTTTGAATGGCCACCCCCGCCCTAACTCGAGAATATACCCCAGGTTCTAACTGCAACACGAGAAAAAGTATGAGACTTCCCACTTGCCGAGAGATGAGGCCCGATTCCCCGGCATTGTGTGCAGGGCAATTCCATATTCCAATCAAACACATAAGGATCATTGATTTGCTTGACAGAACTCCAGAGAGTCCCCAAGAACACCCTCACATGTCTAGAAGGACACTGACGTCACCGTAGGAATGTGAATTAGCCCGGTGTAGCCCAAATCAACTCGAGATGTCACCTGATTCCCCTGCATTGGCTCCAGAGCAATCCCCCGTTCCACACCATACACGAAAAGTGGCTTGACTTCTTTTAGGCAACTCCAGAGATTCCCTGAGACACCCGGCTCAAGTCTAGAGGAACATCAATTTCAGTACAGCAACTCGAGGAAAGCTCCATGCACCACATATTGTCTTGAGATGAGAGCTGATTCACTGTCTTTGACTGAAGAGGAAATCCAACTTCCTACAAGCACCTCAAGAGGAGTTTTCCCTCAGCAGTAGGTATGTAAGAGGGACCCTGTGTTTTCTGCCTCATGTGGAATGGACCCCGAGATGCTCTGACTTGAAAGAAGCCCGGATTTCTCTGCAGTGGCTTAAATGCAGGCTCGTCTTTCATCTCACAAGATGAAGGGATGGCTGAATCCCCTGTGGAGGCACGAGGGAAAGCCCTAGGTCTCCACCTCATTTGGACAGGGGGCCTCACATTCCTTTGACACCTCGAGAGGTGCACGGAGTTCAATGCTTCAAAGGGTGATGATGCCTGACACTTCTTGAAAATTGATAGGAATCCCAATATCACTGTGCCAACTAGAAAGTGACCCTCGGTCCCCGCCTCACCTCCAGAAGCGTCTGTATTGTCCTGTCAAGCCTAGTTTAGATTCCTGAGGTGTCCCTCTTAACTAGACAGCAGTCCTGACTTCGCTGAACAAACTCAAGTTTCGAATGGCCTTCCCCGCATTAATTCGAGAATATACCCCAGGTTCCTGCCGCAACTCGAGAAAACCCATGAGACTTCCCCCTCGCCGCGAGATGAGGCTGATTCCCCTACATTGCATGCAGAGTCATTCCGTGTTTCCAATCAAATACGTAAGGAGCCTCGATATGCTTGATGGAACTCCAGAGAGTCCCCAAGAACACTGTCACAAGATGAGAAGAACACTGATGTCACCTCAGGAATGGAAAATAGCTCAGTGTACCCTAAATCAACTCGAGATTAAGCCCATTTCGCCTGCATTGGTGCCATAGCCATCTCACATTCCACATCATACACAACAAGTGTCTTGAGTTCTTTTAGGAAACTCCAGAGATTCCCTGATACACCCGTCTCAAGTCTAGAGGAACATGAATTTCAGTACAGCAACTCAAGGAAAGCTCCATGCACCCCATATTGTCTTGAGATGAAAGATGACTCAATGTCTCCAACTGAAGGGGTAAGCCAACTTTCCACAAGCACCTAAAGAGAGGTTTCCCTCAGCAACAGGTATGTGAGTAGGACCCTGTGTTTTCTGCCTCTAGTGAAATGGACCCCGAGAGGCCCTCTCTCGAAAAAAGGCTGTATTTCCCTGCAGTGGATTAAATGCAGGCTCGTTTTTTATCTCACAAGATGAAGGGATGTCTGAATCCCCTATGGATACCCTAGAGATAGGCCTAGGTCTCCACTTCATCTGGACAGGGGGCCTCACATCCTTTTGACACCTCGAGAGGTGCACGGAGTTCAGTGCTTCAAAAGATGACGATGCCTGACTTCTAGAAAATTGATAGGAATCCCAATATCACTGTGCCAACTAGAAAGTGACCCTCAGTCTCCCACCTCACCTCCAGAAGCATCCGTATTGTCCTGCCAAGCCTTGTTTAGATTCCTGAGGTGTCCATCGTGACTAGACAGGACACCTGACGTCGCTGAACAAACACGAGTTTTGAATGGCCATCCCCGACGTAACTCGAGAATATACCCCAGGTTCCTGCCGCAACTGCAGAAAAACCATGAGACTTCCCCCTCCCCAAGAGATGAGTCCCGATTCCCCTGCATTGTGTCCAGAGCAATTCCGTGTTCCCAGTCAAACATGTAAGGAGCCTTGATTTGCTTGATGGAACTCCAGAGAGTCCCCAAGAACACTGTCACAAGAAGAGAAGAATACTGATGTCACCTCAGCAACACAAAATGGCTCAGTGTACCCCAAATGAACTCGAGATGAAGCCCATTTCCCCCGCATTGGCTCCATAGCCATCCTGTGTTCCACATCATACCCAACAAGTGGCTTGATTTCCTTTAGGAAACTCCAGAGATTCACTGAGACACCCGTCTCAAGTCTAGAGGAACATCAATTTCAGTACAACAAATCGAGGAAAGCTCCATTCACACCATATCGTCTCCAGATGAGAGGTGATTCCCTGCCTTCGACTGAAGAGGTAAGTCAACTTTCCACAAGCACCTCAAGAGGAGTTTTCCCTCAGCAATAGGTATATGAGTGACCCTGTGTTTTCTGCCTCAAGTGGAATGGACCCCGAGATGCCCTGACTCGAAAAAAGGCTGGATTTGCCTGCAGTGGCTGAAATGCCGGCACGTCTTTCATCTCACAAGATGAAGGGATGTCTGAATAACCTGTGGAGACACTCGAGAAAGCCCTAGGTCTCCGCCTCATCTGGACAGGGGGCCTCACATCCCTTTGGCACCTCGAGAGGCATGCGGAGTTCTATGATTCAAAAGGTGACAATGCCTGACATTTCTTCAAAATTGATAGGAATCCCAGTATTACTGTGCCAACTAGAAAGTGACCCTCGGTCTCCTGCCTCACCTCCAGAAGTGTCCGTAATGTCCTGCCCTGGCTAGTTTAGATTCCTGTGGTGTCCATCGTAACTAGACAGGAGTCTTGACTTTGCAGCACAAACTCGAGTTTTGAATGGCCATCCCCGCTGTAACTCGAAAATATACCCCAGGTTCCCGGCGCAACTCGAGAAAAACCATGAGACTTCCTCCTCGCTGAGAGATGAGGCGCGTATATCCTGCATTGTGTGCAGAGCTATTCCGTGTTACCAATCAAATACCTAAGGAACCTTGATTTGCTTGACGGAAAGACACTGATGTCACCGCAGGAATATGATATAGCTCGGTGTAACCCAAATCAATTCTAGATGACTCCCAATTCCCATGCATTGTCTCAAGAGCAATCCCAAGTTCCCCATTGTACATGACAAGTGGCTTGACTTCCTTTAGGCAACTCCAGAGATTCCCTGAGACACCCGTCTCAAGTCTATAGGAACATCAATTTCAGCACAGGAACTCGAGGAAAGCTCCATGCACCCCATATCGTGTCGAGAAGAGAGCTGATTCCCAGCATTCTATTTAAGAGGTCATCCAACTTTCCATAAGCACCTCAAGCAGAGCCTTCCCTCAGCAATATGTATGTGAGAGGGACCCTGAATTTTCTGTCTCACGTGGAGGGGATACTGAGATGCCCTGACTCAAAAGAAGGCCGGATTTCCCTTCAGTGGCTTGAATGCAGGCTCGAATTTCATGCCACAAGATGAAGGGAAGACTGAGTCCCCTGTGGAGACCTTACAGAAAGCCCTAGATCCCCGCTTCATCTGGACAGGAGTCCTGACATCCCTTGACACCTCGAGAGGCACGCAGAGTTCAATGCTTCAAAAGGTGACGATGCTTGACTCTTCTGGAAAACTGATAGGAATCCAATATCACTGTGGAAACTAGAAAGGGATACTTGGTCTCCCGCCTCACCTCCAGAAGCGTCCGTATTGTCCTGCCAAACCTAGTTTAGATTCCTGTGGTTTCCGTCATAACTAGACAGGATTCCTGAGTTCGCTGAACAAACTCGAGTTTCAAATGTCCATCCCCGCCGTAACTCGAGAATATACCCCAGGTTCTGCCGCAAATCAAGAAACACCATGAGACTTCCCTCTGGCCAAGAGATGAGGCCCGATTCCCCTGCACTGCGTGCAGAGCAATTCCGTGTTCCCAATCAAACACGTAAGGATCCTCGATTTGCTTGATGGAAGTCCAGAGAGTCCCCAAGAACCCTGTCACAAGACGAGAAGAATACTGATGTAACCTCAGGAAAGCAAAATAGCTTGGTGTACCCCAAATCAACTCAAGATGAAGCCCATTTCCCCTGCATTGGCCTCATAGCCATCGCAAGTTCCACATCATACAGAACAAGTGGCTTGACTTCCTTTAAAAATCTCCAGAGGTTCCCTGAGACAGCCGTCTCAAGTCTAGAGGATCATCAATTTCAGTACAGCAACTCGAGGAAACCTCTGTGTACCCCATATCATCTCGAGAAGAGAGCTGATTTCCTGTCTTCAACTGAACAGGTAATTCCAACTTTCCACAAGCACCTCAAGAGGAGTTTTCCCTGAGCAATACGTATGTGAGAGGGACCTGTGTTTTCTGCCTCAAGAAGAATGGACCCCGAGGTGCCCTGACTTGAAAGAAGGCCCGATTTCCATGCAGTGGTTTAAATGCAGGCTTGTCTTTCATATCACAAGATGAAGGGATGTCTGAATCCTCTGTGGAGACCCTAGAGAAAGCCCTAGGTCTCCGCCTCGTCTGGACAGGTGGGATGACATCAATTTGACACCTCGAGATACGGGCGGAGTTCAATGCTTCAAAAGGTGACGATGCCTGACACTTCTTGAAAATTGATAGGAATCCCAATATCACTGTGCCAACTAGAAAGTGACCTTCGGTCTCCCGCCTCACCTCAGAAGCATCCATATTGTACTTTGAAGCCTAGTTTAGATTCCTGAGGTGTCAATTCTAACTAGACAGGGGTCCTGACGTTGCTGAAAAAACACAAGTTTTGAATGGCCATCCCTGCGGTAACTCGAGAATATACCCCAGGATCCCTCCACAACTGGAGAAAAATTATGAGACTTCCCCCTCGCCGAGAGATGAGGCCCAATTTCCCTGCATTGCGTGCAGAGCAATTCCCTGTTCCCAATCAAACAGGTAAGGAGCCTTGATTTGCTTGAAAGAAATCCAGACAGTCCCCAAGAACACCCTCATATGTCTAGTAGGACACTGATGTCCCCAGAGGAATGTGAGATAGCTCATTGTAGACCAAATCAACTCAAGATGATGCCTGATTCCCCTGTATTGGCTCCAGAGCAATCCCCCATTCCCATAATACACGACAAGTGGCTGGACTTCCTTTAGACAACTCCAGCGATTCCCTGAGACACATGTCTCAAGTCTATAGGAACACCAATTTCAGCACAGAAACTTGAGGAAAGCTCCATGCACCCCATATCGTCTGGAGAAGAGAACTGAATCCCAGGATTCTATTGAAGAGGTAGGCCAACTTTCCACAAGCACCTCAAGAGAAGCCTTCCCTCAGCAATAGGTATGTGAAAGGGACCCTGAGTTTGCTGCCTTAAGTGCAGTGGATACCAAGATGTCGTGACTCGAAAGAAGGTCGGAATTCCCTGCAGTGGCTTGAATGCAGGCTCATCTTTCATCTCACAAGATGAAGGGATGTCTGAATTGCCTGCGGAGACCCTAGAGAAAGCCCTAGTTCCCCGCCTCACCTGGACATGGGGCCTCACATCTCTTGACACCTTGAGAGGCACACGGAGTTCAATGCTTCAAAAGGTGATGATGCCTGACTTTACTTGAATGTTGATAGGAATCCCAATATCACTGTGCCAACTAGAAAGGGACGCTTGTTCTCCCGCCTCACTGCCAGAAGCGTCCATAATGTCCTGCCAAGCCTAGTTTAGATTCCTGAGTTGTCCATCGTAACTAGACAGGAGTCCTGAAGTCGCTGAACAAACACAAGTTTTGTATGGCCATCCCCGCTGTAACTCGAGAATATACCCCAGGTTCACTCCGCAACTTGAGAAAAATCATGAGACATCCCCCTCACCAAGAGACAAGGCCCGATTCCCCTGCATTTCGTGCAGAGCAATTCCGTGTTCCCAATCAAACATGTAAGGAGCCTTGATTTCCTTTACGGAACTCCTAAGAGTCTCCATGACCACCCTCACAAGTCTAGAAGGACACTGATGTCACCGGAAGAATGTGAGATACCTCGGTGTAGCCAAAATCAACTCAAGATAACTCCCGAATCCCCTGCATTGGCTCCAGGGCAATCCCCCATTGCCCATCATACATGAAAAGTGGCTTGACTTCCTTGAGGCAACTCCAGAGATTCCCTGAGACACCCGTCTGAAGTCTATAGGAACACCAATTTCAGCACAGGAACTCGAGGAAAGCTCCATGCACCCCATATGGTCTCAAGAACAGAGCTGATGCCCAGGATTCTATTGAAGAGGTAGGCCAACTTTCCACAAGCACCTCAAGAGGAGCCTTCCTCAGCAATAGCTATGTGAGAGGGACCCTGAGCTTCCTGCCTCTCGAGATGCGCTGACTGGAAATAAGTTCAGAATTCCCTGCAGTGGCTTGAATGCAGGCTCGTATTTCATCTCACAAGATGAAGGGATGTCTGAAACCCCTGTGGAGACCCTAGAGAAATCCCTGGGTCCCCGCCTCATCTGGACAGGGTGCCTCCCATCCCTTGACACCTCGAGAGGCACGCAGAGTTCAATGCTTCAAAAGATGAAGATGACTGACTTTTCTGGAAAATTGATAGGAATCCCAATATCACTCTGCCAATTAGAAAGGGACGCTTGATCTCCTGCCTCACCTCTAGAAACGTCCATATTTGCCTGCCAAGCCTAGTTTAGATTCCTGAGTTGTCCATCGTAACTAGACAGGAGTCCTGACTTCGCTGAACAAACTCGAGTTTTGAATGGCCATCCCCTGTAACTCCTGAATATACCCCAGGTTCCTGCCGCAACTCGAGAAAAACTGTGATACTTCCCCTTCGCTGCAAGATGAGGCCCGATTCCCCTGCATTGAGTGCAGCACAATTTCGTTTTCCCAATCAAACACGTAAGGAGCCTTGATTTGCTTGTTGGAACTCCAGAGAGTCCCCAAGAACAGTGTCACAAGATGAGAAGAACACTGATATCACCTCAGGAACGCAAAATAGCTCGGTGTACCCCAAATCAACTCGAGATGAAGCCTATTTCCCCTTCTGTGGCTCCATAGGCATCGCACATTCTGAATCATACACAACAAGTGGCTTGACTTCCTTTAGGAAACTCCAGAGATACCCTGAGACACCCGTCTCAAGTCTAGAGGAACATCAATTTCAGTACAGCAACTCGAGGAAAGCTCCGTGCACCCCATATCATCTCGAGATGAGAGCTGATTCCCTGCCTTTGATTGAAGAGGTAAGCCAAGTTTCCACAAGCAACTCAAGAGGAGTTTTCCCTCAGTAATAGTTATGTGAGATGGACCCTGTGTTTTCTGCCTCAAGTGGAATGGACCCCGAGATGCCCTGATTCAAAAGAAGGCCGGATTTCCCTGCAGTGGCTTAAATGAAGGCTCGTCTTTCATCTCAAAAGATGAAGGGATGTCTGAATCCCCTGTGCAGACCCGAGAGAAAACCCTAGGTCTCCACCTCATCTGGACAGGGGGCCTCACATCCCTTTGACACGTCGAGAGGTGTGCAGAGTTCAATGATTCAAAAGGTGATGATGCCTGACTCTTCTTGAAAATTGATAGGAATCCCAATAACAGTGTGGAAAGTAGAAAGGGACACTTGGTCTCCCGCTTCACGTCCAGAAGCGTCCGTATTGTCCTCCCAAGCCTAGTTTAGATTCCTGAGGTGTACTTCATAACTAGACAGGAGTCCTGACTTCGCTGAACAAAGTCGAGTTTTGAAAGGCCATCCCTGCTGTAAGTCGAGAATATACCCCAGTTCCTGCCACAACTTGAGAAAACCCATTAGACTTCCCCTTCGCCAGGAGATGAGGCCCGATTCCCCTGCACTGAGTGCATAGCAATTCTGAGTTTCCAGTCAAACACGTAAGGAGCCTCAATTTGCTTGATGGATCTCCAGAGAGTCCCCAAGAACACTGTCACAAGACGAGAAGAACACTTATGTCACCTCAGGAATGTAAAATAGCTGTGTACCCCAAATGAACTCGAGATGAAGCTCATTTCCCATGCATTGGCTTCATATCCATCCCGCGTTCTACATCATACACAACAAGTGGCTTGACTTCCTTTAGAAACACCAGCGATTCCCTGAGACCCCCGTCTCAACTCTAGAGGAACATCAATTTCAGTACAGCAACTTGAATAAATCTCTGTGCACCCCATATCATCTCAAGATGAGGGCTGACTCCCTGTCTTTGACTTAAGAGGTAAGCGAACTTTCCACAAGCACCTCTAGAGAAGTTTTCCCTCAGGAATAGGTATGTGAAAGGGACCCTGTGTTTTCTGCCTCAAGTGGAATGGCCTCCGAGAGACACTGACTTGAAAGGCCGGAATTCCCTTCAGTATCTTAAATGCAGTCTCGTCTTTCTTCTTACAAGATGAAGGGATGTCTGAATCCCCTGTGGAGACCCTAGGTCTCCACCTCATCTGGACAGGGTGCCTCACATCCCTTTGACACTTTGAGGGGCGCGCGGATTTCAATGCTTCATAAGTTGACGATGCCTGACTCTTCGTTATAATTGATAGGAATCCCAATATCACTGTGCCAACTAGAAAGTGACCCTTGGTCTCCGACCTCACCTCCAGAAGCATCCATATTTTCCTGTGAAGCCTAGTTTAGATCCTGAGGTGTGCATCATAATGAGACAGGAGTCCTGATGTCGCTGAACAAACACGAGTTTGAATGGCCATCCTTGCCGTAACTCGAGAATATACCCCAGGTTCCTGCCACAACTCGAGAAAAACCATGAGTCTTCCCCCTCGCCGAGAGATGAGGCCTGATTCCCCTGCATTGCGTGCAGAGAAATTGCGTGTTCCCAATCAACAAAGTAAGGAGCCTTGATTTGCTTTACAGAATTCCAGAGAGTACCCAGCAACACCCTCATAAGTCTAGAAGGACACTGATGTCTGCACAGGAATATGAAATAGTTTGGGGTAGCCCAAATCAACTCGAGATGATGCCCGATTCCCCTGCATTGGCTCCAGAGCAATACCCCGTTCCCCACCATAAATGGCAAGTGGCTTGACTTCCTTTGGGCAACTCCAGAGATTCCCTGAGACACCCGTCTCAAGTCTATAGGAAAACCAGTTTCAGCACAGGAACACAAGGAAAGCTCCATGCACCCAATATCGTCCTAAGAAGAGAGCTGATTCCCAGGATTCTATTTAAGAGGTAGGCCACCTTTCCACAAGCACCTCAAGAGGAGCCTTCCTTCAGCAATAGGAATGTAAGAGGGACTCTGAGTTTGCTGGCTCAAGTGGCGTGGATACCGAGATGCCCTGACTCGAAAGGTCGGACTTCGCTGCAGTGGATTGAATGTAGGCTTGTCTTTCATCTCACCAGATGAAGGGATGGCTGAATCCCCTGTGGAGAACCTAGAGAAAGCCCTAGGTCCCCGCCTAATCTGGACAGAGTGCTCATGTCCCTTTACACCTCGAGAGGCACGTGGAGTTCAATGCTTCAAAAGGGGAGGATGCCTGTCTCTTTTTGAAAATTGATAGGAATCCCAATATCACTGTGGAAACTAGAAAGGGATGCTTGGTCTCCCACCTCAACTCCAGAAGCATCCGTATTGTCCTGCCAAGCCTAGTTTAGATTCCTGAGGTGTCTGTCGTAACTAGACAGAAGTTGTGACTTCCCTGGACAAACTCGAGTTTTGAATGGCCATCCCCACTGTACCTCGAGAATATACCCCAGCTTTCCACCGCACCTGGAGAAAAACAACGAGTCTTCCCCTTCGCCAAGAGATGAGGCCTGATTCCCCTGCATTGCGTGCAGAGCAATTCCCTGCTCCCAGTGAAACATGTAACGAGCCTTGATTTGCTTGACGGAACTCTAGAGAGTCCCCAAGAACACCCTCACAAGTCTAGAAGGACACTGATGTCAACGCAGGAATGTGAAATAGCTCAGTGTAGCCCAAATCAACTTGAGATGACGCCCAATCACCCTGCATTGTTTCCAGAGCAAACCTTTGTTCCCCGTCATACAAGAGAGGTGGCCTGACTTCCTTTAGACAACTCCAGAGATTCCCTGAGACACCCGTCTCAAGTCTATAGGAACAACAATTTCAGCACAGGAATTCAAGGAAAGCTCCATGCACCCCATATCGTCTCGAGAAGAGAGATGATTCACAGGATTGTATTGAAGAGGTAGGCCAACTTTCCACAAGCACCTCAAGAGCAGCCTTCCCTCAGCAAAAGGTATGTGAGAGGGACCCTGAGTTTGCTGCCTCAAGTGGAGTGGATACCAAGATGCTCTGACTAGAAAGAAGGTCGGATTTCCCTGCAGTAGTTTGAATGCAGGCTCTTCTTTAATCTCACAAGATGAAGGGATGTCTGAGTCCGTGTGGTCTCCACCTCATCTGGACAGGGGGCCTCACATCCCTTGACACCTTGAGAGGCACGTGGAGTTCAATGCTTCAAAAGGTGAGGATGCCTAACTCATCTTGATAATTGACAGGAATCTCAATATCACTGTGCCAACCAGAAAGGGTCACTCGGTCCACTGCCTCAACTCCAGGTTCGTCCCTATTGTCCTGCCAGGCCTAATTAAGATTCCTGAGGTGTCCACCGTAACTAGACTAGAGTCCTGATGTCGCTGAGCAAACACAAGTCTTGAATGTCCATCTCTGCCATAACTCGAGAATATACCCCAGGTTCCTGCCGCAACTCGAGAAAAACCATGAGACTTCCCCCTTGCCCAGAGATGAGGCTCGATTCCACTGCACTGCATGCAGAGCAATTCCGAGTTCCCAAGCAAACATGTAAGGGGCCTTGATTTGCTTGACTGAACTCCAGAGAGTCCCCAAGAACACCCTAACAATTCTAGAAGGACACTGATGTTACTGCAGGTATGTGAAATAGCTCAGGGTAGCCCAAATAAACTCGAAATGATGCTGATTCCCCTGCATTCACTCTAGAGCAATCCCCCGTTCCCCATCATACACAACAGGTGGCTTGATTTCCTTTAGGCAACTTCAGAGATTCCCTAAGACACCCGTCTCAAGTCTATAGGAACCCAAATTTTCAGCACAGGAAGTCGAGGAAAGCTCCATGCACCCCATATCATCTTGAGAAGAGATCTGCTTCCCAGGATTCTATTGAAGAGGTAGGCCAACTTTCCTCAAGCACCTCAAGAGGAGCCTTCCCTCAGCAGTAGGTATCTGAGAGGGACCCTGAGTTTGCTCCCTCAAGTGGAGTGGATATCGTGATACCCTGACTAGAAAGAAGGTCTGATTTCCATGCAGTGGCTTGAATGCAGGCTCTTCTTTCATCTCACAAGAAGCAGGGATGTCTGAATCGCCTGTGGAGTCCCTAGAGAAAGCCCTAGGTCCCTGCCTCATCTGTACAGGAGGCCTCACATGCCTTGACACCTTGAGAGACACGTGGAGTTCAGTGCTTCAAAAGGTGACGATGCCTGACTATTTTTAATAATTGATAGGAAGCCCAATATCACCGTGGAAACTAGAAAGGGACGCTTGTTCTCCTGCCTCACCTCCAGAGGCGTCTGTGTTGTCCTGCCAGGCCTAGCTTAGATTCCTGAGGTGTCTGCCATAATTAGACAGGAGTCCTGACTGCACTGAACAAACTCGATTTTCGAATGGCCATCCCTGCAGTAACTCGAGAATATACCCCAGGTTCCTGCTGCAATTCGAGAAAACACATGAGACTTCCCCCTCGCCAAGAGATGAGGCCACATTCCCCTGCATTGCATGCAGAGCAATTCCGTGTTCCCAATCAAACATGTAAGGAGCCTCCATTTGATTGATGGAACTCCATAGAGTCCCCAAGAACACTGTCACAAGACGAGAAGAATACTGCTGTCACCTCAGGAATGCAAAATAGCTCAGTGTACCCCAAATCAACTCGAGATGAAGCCCATTTCCCCTGCATTGCTCAATAGCCATCCCGTGATCCACATCATACACAACAAGTGGCTTGACTTCCTTGAGGATACTCCAGAGATTCACTGAGACACCCGTCTCAGGTCTAGAGGAACATCAATTTCAATACAGCATCTTGAGGAAATCTCTGGGCACACCATATCATCTCGAGAGGAGAGCTGATTTCCTGTCTTTGATTGAAGAAGTCAGCCAACTTTCCACAAGCACCTAGAGAGGAGTTTTCCCTCAGTAATAGGCATGTGAGCGGCACCCTGTGTTTTCTGCCTCTACTGGAATGGACCCCGAGAGTCACTGATTCAGAAGAAGGCTGGGTTTCCCTGCAGTGGCTTAAATGCAGCGCCGTCTTTCATCTCACAAGATGAAGGGATGTCTGAATCCCCTGTGGAGACCCTAGAGAAAGCACTAGGTCTCCGCCTCATCTGGACAGGGGGCCTCACATCCCTTTGACAATTTGAGAGGCATGAGGAGTTCAGTGTTTCAAAAGGTGACGATGACTGATAATTCTTGAACGTTGATAGGAATCCCAATATCACTGTGCCAACTAGAAAGTGACCCTCGGTCTCCCGCCTCACCTCCAGAAACATCTGTGTTGTCCTGCCAAGCCTAGTTTAGATTCCTGAGGTGTCCATTGTAACTAGAGAGGAGACCTGGCATTGCTGAACAAATACAAGTTTTGAATTTCCATCCCCGCCACATCTAGAGAATATACCCCAGGTTCCCGCCGCAATTCGAGAAAACCCATGAGACTTCCCCGTCACCGAGAGATGAGGCCCGATTCCCCGGCATTGCATGCAGAGCAATTCCATGTTCCCAATCAAACACTAAGGAGCCTTGATTTGCTTTAGGGAAATCCAGGGAGTCCCCAAGAACACCCTCACAAGTATAGAAGGACACTGATGTCACCGCAAGAATGTGAAATTGCTCATGTAGCCCAAATCAATTCCTGATGATGCCTGATTCCCCTGCATTGGCTCCAGAGCAATACCCCGTTTCCCATCATAAACAAAAAGTTACTTGACTTCCTTTAGCAACTCCAGAGATTCTCTGAGACACCCGTCTCAAGTCTATAGGAACACCAATTTCAGCACAGGTACTCGAGGAAAGCTCCATGCACCCCATATCATCTCGAGAAGAGAGTTGATTCCCAGGATTCTATTGAAGAGTTAGTCCTACTTTCCACAAGCACCACAAGCAGAGCCTTCCCTCAGCAATAGGTATGTGAGAGGGACCCTCAGTTTCCTGCCTCAAGTGGAGTTGATACCGAGATGCCTGACTCAAAAAATGGTCCAGTTTCCTTGCAGTGGCTTGAATGCAGGCTAGTCTTTCATCTCACAAGATGAAGGGATATCTGAATCCTCTGTGGAGACACTAGAGAAAGCCCTAGGTCCCCACCTCATCTGTACAGGGGGCCTCACATACCTTGACACCTCGAGAGGCATGTGGAGTTCAATGCTTCAAAAGGTGACGATGCCTGACTCTTCCTGAAAATTGATATGATCCCAATATCACTGTGTCAAATAGAAAGGTATGCTTGGTCTCCCACCTCAGCTCCAGAAGTGTCCGCATTGTCCTGCCAAGCCTAGTTTAGATTTCTGAGGTTTCCATCGTAACTATACAGGAGTCTTGACTTCGCTGATCAAACTCGAGTTTAGAATGGCCATCCCCGCCGTTACTCGAGAATATACCTCAGGTTCCCGCTGCAACTCTAGAAAAACCATGAGACTTCCCCCTCGCTGAGAGATGAGGCCTGATTCCCCTGCATTGTGTGCAGAGAAATTCCGTGTTCCCAATCAAACATGTGAGAAGCATCGATTTGCTTAATGGAACTCCAGAGAGTCCTCAAGAACACAGTCACAAGATGAGGAGATCACCGATGTCTCCTCAGGAATGCAAAATAGCTCGGCGTACCCCAAATCAACTAGAGGTGAAGCCCATTTCCTCTGCAATGGCTCCATAGCCATCTCGCATTCCACATCATACACAACAAGTGGCTTGACTTCCTTGAGGAAACTCCAGAGATTCCCTGAGACATCCTTGTTAAGTCTAGAGGAACATCAATTTCTGTACAGCAACTGAAGGAAAGCTCCGTGAACCCCATATCATCTCGAGATGAGAGCTGATTCCCTGTCTTCAACTGAAGAGGTCGACCAACTTTCCACAAGCACCTCAAGAGGAGCATTCCCTCAGCAATAGGTATGTGAGAGGGACCCTGTGTTTTCAGCTTGAAGTGGAATGGACCCCGAGATGCCCTGACTCGAAAGATGGCTGGATTTCCCTGCAGTGGTGTAAATGTAGGCTCGTCTTTCATCTCACAAGATGAAGGGATATCTGAATTCCTGTGGAGATCCTAGAGAAAGTCCTAGGTCTCCGCCTCATCTGGACAGGGTGCCTCACATCCTTTTGTCACCTCGAGAGGCGCGCAGAGTTCAATGCTTCAAAAGGTGACGATGACTGATTCTTCTTGAAAATTGATAGGAATCCCAATATTACTGTGCCAACTAGAAAGTGACCCTTGGTTTCCGGCCTCACCTCCAGAAGTGTCGTATTGTCCTCATAAGCCTAGTTTCAATTCCTGAGGTGTCCATCGTAACTAGACAGGAGTCCTGACGTTGCTGAACAAACACAAGTTTTGAATTGTCGTCCCCGCCTAAACTCGGGAATATACCCCAGGTTCCCGCCGCAACTCGAGAAAAACCATGAGACTTCCCCATCGCCCGATTCCACTGCATTGGGTGCAGAGCAACTCCGTGTTCCCAATCAAACACATAAGGAGCCTCAATTTGATTGATGGAACACCATAGAGTCCCCAAGAGCACAGCCACAAGACGAGAAGAATACTGATGTCCCCCCAGGAACGCAAAATAGCTCGGGGTACCCCAAATCAACTCAAGATGAAGCCCATTTCCCCTGCATTGGCTCCATAGCCATCCCGCATTACACATCATACACAACAAGTGGCTTGACTTCCTTTAGCAAACTCCAGAGATTCCATGAAACACCCATCTCAAGTCGAGAGGAACATCAATTTCAGTACAGAAACTCGAGGAAAGTTCCATGCACCCCATATCATCTCAAGATGAGAGCTGATTCCCTGTCTTCGACTGAAGACAGGTGAGCCAACTTTCCACAAGCACCTCAAGAGGAGTTTTCCATCAGCAGTAGGTATGTGAGAGGGACCCTGTATTTTCTGCCTCAAGTGGAATGGACACCGAGATGCCCTGACTAGAAAGAAGACCGGATTTCCCTGCAGTGGGTTAAATGCAAGTTCATCTTTCCTCTCACAAGATGAAAAGATGTCTCAATCCCCTGTGGAGATGGTAGAGTAAGCCTAGGTCTCCGCCTCATCTGGACAGGGTCCTCACATCACTTTGACACATCAAGAGGCGCATGGTGTTCAATGCTTTCAAAGGTGACGATGTCTGACACTTCTTGAAAATTGATAGGAATCCCAATATCAATGTTGCAGCTAGAAAGTGACCCTTGGTCTCCCGCCTCACCTCCAGAAGCGTCCGTATTGTCCTGCGAAGCTTAGTTTAGATTACTGAGGTGCCCATCGTATCTAGACAGGAGTCTTGACGCCGCTGAACAGACACGAGTTTTGGATGGCCAGCTCCGCCGAAACTCGAGAATATACCCCAGGTTCCCACCGCAACTCGAGAAAAACCATGAAACTTCCCCCTTGCGGAGAGATGAGGCCTGAATCCCCTGCATTGCATTCAGAGCAATTCCTTTTTCCCAATCAAACACGAAAGGAGCCTTGATTTGCTTGACGGAACTACAGAGAGTCCCCAAGAACACCCTCACAATTCTAGAAGGACACTGATATCACCACAGGAATGTGAAATAGCTCAGGGTACCCCAAATCAACTTGAGAGGATGCCCAATTCCCCTGCATTGGATCCAGAGCAATCCCCATTCCCCATCATACATGACAAGTGGCTTGACTTCCTTTAGGCAACTCCAGAGATTCCCTGAGACACCCGTCTCAAGTCTATAGGAACACCAATTTCAGCACAGGAACTCGAGGAAAGCTCCATGCACCCCATATCGTCTCGAGAAGAGAGCTGATTCCCAGGATTCCATTGAAGAAGTGGGCCAACTTTCCACAAGTACCTCAAGAGGAGCATTCCCTCAGCAATAGGTATGTAAGAGGGACCCTGAGTTTGCTGCCTCAATTGGAGTGGATACCTTGATACCCTTACTCAAAAGAAGGTCAGATTTCCCTGCAGTGGCTTGAATGCAGGCTCGTCTTTCATCTCACAAGATGAGGGATGTCTGAATCGCCGGTGGAGACCTTAGAAAAAGCCCTAGTTGCCCGCCTCATCTGGCCAGGGGCCTCACATCCCTTGACACCTCGAGAGGCACATGGGGTTCAATGCTTCAAAAGGTGACAATGCCTGACACTTATTGAAAATTGATAGGAATCCCAATATCACTATGCCAACTGGAAAGGGACGCTTGTTCTCCTGCCTCTCCTCCAGAAGTGTCCGTGTTGTCCTGCCAAGCCTAGTTTAGATTTCTGAGGTTTCCGTCGTAACTATACAGGAGTCCTGACTTCACTGAACAAACTCGAGTTTCGAATGGCTATCCCCACATAACTCGAGAATATAGGCCAGGTTCCTGTCACAACTCGAGAAAACCCATGAGACGTCCGGCCTGCCATGAGGTGAGGCCCGATTCCCCTGCATTTCGTGCAGAGCAATTCCGTGTTCCCAATCAAATACGTAAGGAGCCTCGATTAGCTTGATGGAACTACAGAGAGTCCCTGAGAACACTGTCAGAAGATGAGAAAAACACTGGCGTCACCTCAGGAACGCAAAATATTTCAGTGTACCCAAATCAACTCGAGATGAAGCCCATTTCGCATGCATTGGCTCCATATCCATCCGTCGTTCCACATCATACACAACAACTGGCTTGACGTCCTTTAGGAAACTCCAGAGATTCCCTGACACACCCGTCTCAAGTCTAGAGGAACATCAATTCCAGTGCAGCAACTCAACAAACGCACTGTGCACCCCATATCTTCTCGAGATGAGAGCTGATTGCCTGTCTTTGACTGAAGATGTAAGTCAACTTTCCACAAGAATCTCAAGAGGAGTTTTCCCTCAGCAATACGTATGTGAGAGGGACCCTGTCTTTTCTGCCTCAAGTGGAATGGACCCCAAGATGCCCTGACTGGAAAGAAGGCCGGATTTCCCTGCAGTGGCTTAAATGCAGGCTCGTCTTTCATCTCACAAGATGAAGACATGGCTGAAGCCCCTGTGGAGACCCTAGAGAAAGCCCTAGGACTCTGCCTCATCTGGACAGAGGGCCTCACATCATTTTGACACCTCGAGAGGCACACGGAATTTAATGCTTCAAAAGGTGACGATGCCTGATTCTTCATCAGAATTGATGGGAATCCCAATATCACTGTGCCAAATAGAATGTGACCCTTAGTCTCCTACCTCACCTCCAGAAACGTCCATATTGTCCTGCCAAGCCTAGTTTAGATTCCTGAGTTGTCCATCACAACTAGACAGGAGTCCTGATGTCGCTGAACAAACACGAGTTTTGAATGGCCATCCCCGTTGTAACTCCAGAATATAACCCAAGTTCCCAACGCACCTCGTAAAAAAACCATGAGGCTTCCCCCTCACGGTGAGATGAGGCCCGATTCTCCTGCATTGCGTGCAGAGCAATTCTGTGTTCCCAATCAAACACGAAAGCAGCCTTGATTTGCTTGACAGAACTCCAGAGTTCCGTCTCAAGTCTATAGGAACACCAATTTCAGCACAGGAACTCGAGGAAAGCTCCATGCACCCCATATCATCTCGACATGAGAGCAGATTCCCTGTCTTCAACTGAAGAGGTATGCCACTTTTCAAAAAGTACCTCAAGAGGAGTTTTCCCTCAGCAGTCGGTATGTGAGAGGGACCCTGTATTTTCTGCCTAATTTGGAATGGACCCAGAGATTCCCTGATTCAAAAGAAGGCCGGATTTACCTGCAGTGGCTTAAATTCAGGCTCGTCTTTCATCTCACAAGATGAAGGCCTGTCTTAATCCCCTGGGGAGACCCTAGAGAAAGCCATAGATCTCCGTCTCATCTGGACAGGGAGCCTCACATCCCTTTGAAACCTCGAGAGGCACACGGAAGTCAATGCTTCAAAACGTGACGATACCTGACTCTTCTTGAAAATGGATAGGAATCCCAATATCACTGTGCCAACTAGAAAGTGAACCTCGGTCAACTGCCTCACCTTCAGAAGTGTCCGTACTTTCCTGCCAAGCCTAGTTTAGATTCCTGAGGTGTCCATCAGAACTAGACAGGAGTACTGATGTCGCTGAACAAAAGAAAATTTTAATGGCTCCCCCCGCCGGAATTCGAGAATATACCCCAGTTTCCCGCCGCAACTCGAGAAAAACCATGAGACTTCCCCGCACCGAGAGATGAGGCCCGATTCCCCTGCATTGCATGCAGAGCAATTCATTGTTCCCAATCAAACAGGTAAGGAGCCTTGATTTGCTTGCTGGAACTACAGAGAGTCCCCAGAACATACTCACACGTCTAGGACAATGATGTCACCACAGGAAGGTGAAATAGCTCGGTGTAGCCCAAATCAACTCGAAATCATGACTGATTCCCCTGCATTGGCTTCAGAGCAATCCCCCATTTCCCATCAAACAGAACAAGTGGCTTGACTTCCTTTGGGCAACACCAGAGATTCCCTGAGATGCCCATCTCAAGTCTATAGGAACACCAATTTCAGCACAGGAACTCTAGGAAAGCTCCATGCACACCACATCGTCTCGAGAAGAGAGCTGATTCCCAGGACTCTATTGAAGAGGTAGTCCAACTTTCCATAAGCACCTCAAGAGGAGCCTTCCCTCAGCAGTAGGTATATGAGAGGCACGCTGAGTTTGCTGCCTCAAGTCTAGTGGATACCGAGATGCCCTGACTCGAAAGAAGGTCAGATTTCCTTGCAGTGGCTTGAATGCAGCCTCGTCTTTCATCTCACAAGACAAAGGCATGTCTGAATCCCCTGTGGAGTCCCTAGAGAAAGCTCTAGTTCCCCTCCTCATCTGGACAGGGGGCCTCACATCCCTTGACACCTCGAGAGGCAGGCCAAGTACAATGCTTCAAAACGTGACAATGCCTGACTCTTTGAAAATTGATACGAATCCCAACATCACTGTGCCAACTACAAAGGGTCGCTTTGTCTCCCGCCTCACCTTCAGAAGCATCTGTATTGTCCTGCCAAGCTTAGTTTAGATTCCTGAGGTGTCCATCGTAACTAGACAGGAGTCCTGAGGTCGCTGAACCAACAAAATTTTTGATGGCTACCCCCGCCGTAACTCGAGAATATACCCGAGGTTCCCGCTGCAACTCGAGAAAAACCATGAGACTTCCCACTCGCGGAGAGATGAGGCCCGATTTCCTTGCATTTCATGCAGAGCAATTCCTTGTTCCCAATCAAACAGGTAAGGAGCCTTGATTTGCTTGACGGAACTACAGAGAGTCACCCAGAACACCTTCACACGTCTAGAAGGATACTGATGTCACCACAGGAATGTGAAATAGCTCGGTGTAGCCCAAATCTACTCAAAAGGACAACCGATTCCTCTGCATTGGCTTCAGAGCAATCCCCTGTTCCCCATCATACAGGACAAGTGGCTTGACTTCCTTTGGGAAACTCCAGAGAATCCCTGAGACACCCGTCTCAATCTATAGGAACAACAATTTCAGCACAGGAACCTGAGGAAAGCTCCATGCACCCAATATTGTCTCGAGAAGAGAGCTGATATCCAGGATTCTATTGAAGAGGTAGGCCAACTTTCCACAAGCACCTCAAGAGGAGCCTTCCCTCAGCGATAGGTATGTGAGAGGGACCCTGAGTTTGGTGCCTCAAGTGGAGTGGATACCGAGATGCCCTGACTAGAAAGAAGGTCAGATTTCCTTGCAGTGGCTTGAATGCAGGCTCATCTTTCATCTCACAAGATGAAGGGATGTCTGAATCCCCTGTGGAGACCCTGGGGAAAACCCAAGTTCCCCACCGCATCTGCACAGGGGGCCTCACATCCCTTGACACGTCGAGAGGCCCACGGAGTTCAATGCTTCAAAATGTGAGGAGGAGTGACTCTTCTTGAAAATTGATAGGAATCCCAATATCTCTGTGGAATCTAGAAAGGGACACTTGGTTTCCCACCTCACCTCCAGAAGCGTCTGCATTATCCTGCCAAGCCTAGTTTAGATTGCTGGGGTGTCCGTCATAACTAGACAGGAGTCCTGACTTCGCTGAACAGAGTGGAGTTTCGAATGGCCATCCCCGCTGTAACTCGAGAATATACCCCAGGTTCCTTCCACAATTCGAGGAATACCATGAGATATCCCCCTCGCCGGGAAATGAGGCTCGATTCCCCTGCATTGCATGCAGAGCAATCCCGTGTTCCCAATCAAACATGTAAGGAGCCTCGATTTGCTTGAAGGAACACCAGAGAGTCCCCAAGAACACTGTCACAAAACGAGAAGAACACTGATGTCACCTCAGGAATGCAAAATAGCTCGGTGTACCCCAAATCAACATGAGATGAAGCCCATTTCCCCTTCATTGGCTCCATAGCTATCCTGTGTTCCACATCATACACAACAAGTGGCTTGACTTCCTTTAGGAAACTCCAGAGATTCCCTGAGAGAGCCCTCTCAAGTCTAGAGGATCATGAATTTCAGTACAGCAACTCGAGGAAAGATCCGTGCACCCCATATCGTCTCAAGACGAGAGCTGATTTCAAGGATTCTATTGAAGAGGTAGGCCAAATTTCCACAAACACCTCAAGAGGAGCCTTCCCTCAGCAATATGTATTTGAGAGGGACCCTGAGTTTGCTGCCTCAAGTGGAGTGGATACCGAGATTCCCTGACTCGAAAGAAGATCAGATTTCCTTGCAGTGGCTTGAATGCAGGCTCGTGTTTCATCTCACAAGATAAAGGGATGTCTGAATCTTCTGTGCAGTCCCTAGAGAAAGCCCTAGGTCCCCGCCTCATCTGGACAGGGGGCCTCACATCCCTTGACACCTCGAGCGGCGGGCCGAGTTCAATGCTTCAAAAGGTGATGATGCCTGACACTTCTTGAAAATTGATAGGAAACCCAATATCACTGTGCCAACTAGAAAGGGATGCTTGGTCTCCCGCCTCACCTCCAAAAGCGTCCGTATTGTCCTGCCAAGCCTTGTTTAGATTCCTGCGGTGTCCGTCGTAACTAGATAGGAGTCCTGACGTCGCTGAATAAACTCGAGTTTCGAATGGCCATCCCCGCCGTAACTCAGAAATATACCCCAGGTTCCCGCCGGAACTCGAGAAAACCCATGAGACTTCCCCCTCGCTGTGACATGAGGCCCGATTCCCCTGCATTGGGTGCAGAGCAATTCCGTCTTCCAAGCAAACACGTAAGGAGCCTTGATTTGCTTGACGGAACTCTAGACAGTCCCCCACAAAGCCCTCACACGTCTCAAAGGACACTGATGTCACCGCAGGAATGTGAAATAGCTTGGTGTAGCCCAAATCAACTTGAGATTACGCCCAATTCCTCTGCATTGGATCCAGAGCAATTTCCTGTTCCCTGTCATACACGACAAGTGGCTTGACTTCCTTTAGGCAACTACCGAGATTCCCTGAGACACACGTCTCTAGTCTATAGGAACACCAATTTCAGCACAGGAACTCGAGGAAAGCTCCATGCACCCCATATTGTCTCGAGAAGAGAGCTGATTCCCAGGATTCTATTGAAGATGTAGGCCAACTTTCCACAAGCACCTCAAGAAGAGCCTTCCCTCAGCAACAGGTATGTGAGAGGGACCCTGAGTTTGCTGACTCAAGTGGATTGGATACCAAGATGCCCTGACTTGAAATAAGGTTGCATTTCCCTGACATGGCTTGAATGCAGGCTCGTCTTTCATCTCAAAAGATGAAGGGATGTCTGAATCCCCTGTGGAGACCCTAGAGAAAAATCTAGTTCCCCGCCTCATCTGGACAGGTGGCCTCACATCCCTTGACACCTCGAGAGGCCCGCGGAGTTCAATGCTTCAAAAGGTGACGAGGCCTGACTCTTATTGAAAATTGATAGGAATCCCAATATCTCTTTTGAAACTAGAAATGGACGCTTGGTCTCCCACCTCACCTCCAGAAGCCTTTGTATTATCCTGCCAAGCCTAGTTTAGATCTCTGATGTGTCCATCATAACTACACAGGAGTCCTGACTTCGCTGAACAAAGTGGAGTTTCGAATGGCCATCCCCACTCTAACTCGAGAATATACCCCAGGTTCCTGGCGCAACTTGAGAAATTCCATGAGACATCCCCCTCGCTGGGAGATGAGGCTCGATTCCCCTGCATTGTATGCAGAGCAATCCTGTGTTCCCAATCAAACACGTTAGGAGCCTCAATTTGCTTGATGGAACACCAGAGAGTTCCCCAGAACATTGTCACAAGACGAGAAGAACACTGATGTCACCTCAGGAATGCAAAATAGCTTGGTGTACCCGAAATCAACTCGAGATGAAGTCCATTTCCCCTTCATTGACTCCATAGCTATAACGTGTTCCACATCAAACAGAACAAGTGGCTTGACTTCCTTTAGGAACGTACAGATTCCCTGAGACACCCGTCTCAAGCCTATATGAATATTGATTTCAGTATAGCAACTCGAGGAAAGCTCCATGCACCCCATATCGTCTCAAGATGAGAGCTGATTCCCTGTCTTTGACTGAAGAGGTGAGCCAACTTTTTACAAGCACCTCAAGAGGAGTTTTCCCTCAGCAAGATGTATGTGAGAGGGACCCTGTGTTTTCTGTCTCAAGTGCAATGGACCCCGAGCGCCCCTGACTCAAAAGAAGGTCGTATTTCCCTGCAGTGGCTTAAATTCAGGCTCGTCTTTCATCTCACAAGATGAAGGCATGTCTGAATACCCTGTTGAAACCCTAGAGAAAGCCGTAGGTCTCTGCCTCATCTGGACAGGAGGCCTCACATCCCTTTGACTCCTCGAGAGGCACATGGAATTCAATGCTTGAAAAGGTGACGATGTCTGATTCTTCTTGAAAATGGATAGGAATCCCAATATCACTGTGCAAACTAGAAAGTGAAACTCGGTTTCTTGACTCACCTCCAGAGGCGTCCGTATTGTCCTGCCAAGCCTAGATTAGATTCCTGAGGTGTCCATCTGAAATAGAGAGGAGTCCTGACGTCGCTGAAAAAACAAAAGTTGTTAATGGCTACCCCTGCCGTAACTCGAGAATGTACCCCAGGTTCCCGCCTCAACTCGATAAAAACCATGAGACTTCTCCCATGCCGAGAGATGAGGCCCAATTCCCCTGCATAGCATGCAGAGCAATTCCTTGTTCCCAATCAAATAGTTAAGGAGCATTGATTTGCTTGATGGAACTACAGAGAGTCCCCCAGAAATCCCTCACAAGTATAGAAGGACACTGATGTCACCGCAGGAATGTGAAACAGTTCGGTGTAGCCAAATTAACTCGAAATGATGATCGATTCCCCTGCATTTTCTTCAGAGCAATCCCCCGTTCCCATTCATACAGGACAAGTGCCTTGGCTTCCTTTGGGCGACGCCAGAGATTCCCTGGGACACCCGTCTCAAGTCTATAGGAACACCAATTACAGCACAGGAACTCGCGGAAAGCTCCATGCACCCCATATCGTCTTGAGAAGAGAGCTGATTCCCAGGATTCTACTGAAGAGGTAGGACAACTTTCCACAAGCACCTCAAGAGGAGCCTTCCCTCAGCAATAGGTATGTAAGAGGGACCCCGAGTTCGCTGCCTGAACTGGAGTGGATACTGCGATTCCCAGACTTGAAAGAAGGTCGGATTTCCTTGCAGTGGCTTGAACAAAGGCTCGTGTTTCATCTCACAAGATAAAGGTATGTCTGAATATTCTGTGCAGTCCTGAGAGAAAACCCTAAGTCCCACACTTATCTGGACAGGGGTCCTCACATCCCTTGACATCTTGAGAGGCGGGCCGAGTTCAATGCTTCAAAAGGTGACAATGCCTGACCCCTCTTGAAAATTTAAAGAATCCCAATATCACTGGGCCAACTAGAAAGGGACACTTGGTCTCCCGCCTCACCTCCAGAATCGTCTGTATTTTCCTGCCAAGCCTAGTTTAGATTTTTGATGTGTCTGTCTTAACTAGACAGGAGTCCTGACGTCGCTGAACAAACTCGAGTTTCGAAAGACCATACCCACCGTAACTCGAGAATATACCCCAGGTTCCCACCACAACTCGAGAAAACCCGTGAGAATTCCCCCTCTCCGTGAGATGAGGTCCGATTCTACTGCATTGGGTGCATACCATTTCCATGTTCCCAATCAAACACGTTAAGGACCCTCGATTTGCTTGACGGAATTCTAGAGAATCCCCCAGAACGCCCTCACATGTCTCGAAGGACACCGATGTCACCGCAGGAATGTGAAATAGCTCGGTGAAGCCCAAATCAAATCAAGATTATGCCCGATTCCCCTGCATTGGCTCCAGAGCAATTCCCTGTTCCCCATCATACACGACAAGTGGCTTGACTTCCTTTAGGCAACTACAGAGATTCCCTGAGACACACGTCTCAAGTCTATAGGAACACCAATTTCAGCACAGGGATTCGAGGAAAGTTCCATGGACCCCATATCGTCCTGAGAAGAGAGCTGATTCCCAGGATTCTATTGAAGAGGTAAGCCAAATTTCCCCAAGCACCTCAAGAGGAGACTTCCGTCATCAATAAGTATGGGAGAGGGACCCTGAGTTTGCTGCCTCAAGTGGAGTGGATACCTAGATGCCCTGACTAGAAAGAAGGTCAGATTTCCCTGAAGTGGCTTGAATGCAGGTTCGTCTTTCATCTCACAAGACGAAGTGATCTCTGTATCCCCTGTGGGGACCCTAGAGAAAACACTAGTTCTCCGCCTAATCTGGACAGGGGGCCTCAAATCCCTTGACACCTCGAGAGGCCTGCGGAATTCAATGATTCAAAAGGTGACGAGGCCTGACACTTCTTGAAAATAGATAGGAATCCCAATATCTCTGTGGAAAGTAGAAATTGATGCTTGGTCTCCCACCTCAGCTCCAGAAGCATCTGTATTATCCTGCCAAGCCTAGTTTAGATTCCTGAGATGTCCATCATAACTAGACAGGAGTCCTGACGTCCCTGAACAAACAAAAGTTTTTATGGCTACCCCCGCCGTAACTCGAGAATATATCCCAGATTTAAGCCGAACTCGAGAAAAACCATGCCACTTCCCACTCGCCGAGACATGAGGCCCGACTCCCCTGCATTGCATGCAGAGCAATACCTTGTTCCCAATCAAACACGTTAAGCACCCTCAATTTGCTTGATGGAATTCTAGAAAATACCCCAGAACGCCCTCATGCGTCTCAAAGGACACTGATGTCACCGCAGGAATGTGAAATAGCTCGGTGTAGCCCAAATCAACTCGAGATTATGCCTGATTCCCCTGCACTGGCTCCAGAGCAATTCCCTGTTCCCAATCATATACGACAAGTGCCTTGACTTCCTTTAGGCAACAACAGAGATTTCCTGAGACACACGTCTCAAGTCTATAGGAACACCAATTTCAGCACAGGAATTCGAGGAAAGTTCCATGCAACTCATATCATCTCGAGAAGAGAGCTGATTCCCAGGATTCTATTTAAGAGGTAGGCCAAGTTTCCACAAGCACCTCAAGAGGAGCCTTCCCTCAGCAATAGGTATGTGAGAGGGATCCTGAGTGTGCTGCCTCAAGTGGAGTGGATACCAAGATGCCCTGACTAGAAAGAAGGTCGGATTTCCATGAAGTGGCTTGAATGCAGGCTCGTCTTTCATCTCACAAGATGAAGTGAACTCTGTATCCCCGGTGGAGACCCTGGAGAAAACCCTATTTCCCCGCCTCATCTGGACAGGGGGCCTCACATCCCTTTACACCTCGAGAAGCCCGCGGAGTTCAATGCTTCAAAAGGTGTCAAGGACTGACTCTTCTTGAAAATTGATAGGAATCCCAATATCTCTGTGGAAACTAGAAATTGAAGCTTCGTCTCCCACCTCACCTCCACAAGTGTCTGTATTATCCTGCCAAGTCTAGTTTAGATTCCTGAGGTGTCCCTCATAAATAGACAGGAGTCCTGACTTTGCTGAACAAATAAAAGTTTTTAATGGCTACCCATGCCGTACTCGAGAATATACCCCAGGTCCAAGCCGAGACACGAGAAAAACCATGAGACTTCCCACCCGCCGAGACATAGGCCTGTCTCCTCTACATTGCATGCAGAGCAATTCCTTGTTCCCAATCAAACAGGTAAGGAGCCTTGATTTGTTTGACAGAACTACAGAGAGTCCCCCAGAAATCCCTCACAAGTCTAGAAGGACACTGATGTCACCGCAGGAATGTGAAATAGCTTGTTGTAGCCCAAATGAACTCAAAATGATGACCGATTCCCCTGCATTGGCTTCAAAGTAATCCCCCGTTCCCCATCATACATTATAAGTGGCTTGACTTCCTTTGGGCAATGCCAGAGATTCCCTGACACACACGTCTGAAGTCTATAGGAATACCAATTTCAGCACAGGAACTCAAAGAAAGCTCTATACACCCCATATCGTCTTGAGAAGAGAGCTGATTCCCAGGATTCTATTAAAGAGGTAGGCCACCTTTCCACCAGCACCTCAAGAGAAGCCTTCCCTCCGCAATAGGTATGTGAGAGGGACCCTGAGTTCGCTGCCTCAAGCGAAGTGGATACCGAGACGCCCTGACTAGAAAGAAGGTCAGGTTTCCTGCAGTGGTTTGAATGCAGTCTCATCTTTCATCTCTCAAGTTAAAGGGTTCCCTGAATCTTCAGTGCAGTTTCTAGAGAAATCCCTAGGTGCTGCCTCGTCTGGACAGGAGGCCTCACATCCCTTGACACCTCGAGAGGTGGGCCAAGTTCAATGCTTCAAAAGATGATGAAGACTGACTCTTCTTGAAAATTGATAGGAATCCCAATATCACTGTGCCAAATAGAAAGGGACGCTTGGTCTCCCGCCTCACCTCCAGAAGCGTCCGTATTGTCCTGCCAAGCCTAGTTTAGATTCCTGAGGTGTACGTCATAACTAGATAGGAGTCCTGATGTCGCTGAACAAACTCGAGTTTCGAATGACCATCCCCGCCTTAACTCGAGAATATACCCCAGGTTCCTGCCGCAACTCGTGAAAACCCATGAGACTTACCCCTCGCTGCGAGATGAGGCCCGATTCCCCTACATTGGGTGCAGAGCAATTCCATGTTCCCAATCAAACACTTAAGGAGCCTCAATTTGCTTGACCGAACTCTAGAGAGTCCCCCAGAATACCCTCACACATCTAGGACACTGATGTCACTGCATGAATGTGAAATAGCTCGGTGTAGCCCAAATCAACTGGAGATTAAACCCGATTCCCCTGCATTGGCCCCAGAGCAATTCCCTGCTCCCCATCATACACGACAAGGGGCTTGACTTCCTTTAGGCAACTACCGAGTTTCCCTAAGACGCCCATCTCAAGTCTATAGGAGCACCAATTTCAGCACTGGAACTCGAGGAAAGCTCCATGCACCCCATATTGTCTCGAGAAGAGAGCTGATTCCGAGGATTCTATTGAAGAGGTAGGCCACTTTCCACAAGACCTCAAGAGGAGCCTTCCCTCAGCAATATGTATGTTAGAGGGACCCTGAGTTTTCTGACTCAAGTGGAGTGGATACCGAGATTCCCTGACTAGAAAGAAGGTCGGATTTCCCTGAAGTGGCTTAAATGCAGGCTCGTCTTTCATCTCACAAGATGACGGGATGTCTGAATCCGCTGTGGAGACCCTAGAAAAAAACCTAGTTCGCTGCCTCATCTGGACAGGGGGCCTCACATCCCTTGACACCTCGAGAAGTCCACAGAGTTCAATACTTCAAAAGGTGACGAGGCCTGACTCTTATTGAAAATTGATAGGAATCTCAATATCTCTGTGGAAACTAGAAAGGGATGCTTGGTCTCCCTCCTCACCTCCAAAATCATCTGTATTATCCTGCCAAGCCTAGTTTAGATTCCTGAGGTGTCCATCATAACTAGACAGGAGTCCTGACTTCGCTGAACAAACTGGAGTTTCGAATGGTCATCCCTCCTGTAACTCGAGAATATACCCAGGATCCTGCTTTAACTCGAGAAATCCCATGAGACATCCCCCTCGCTGGGAGATGAGGCTCGATTCCCCTGCATTGCGTGCAGAGCAATCTCGTGTTTCCAATCAAACACGTAAGGTGTCTCGATTGGCTTGATGGAACACCAGAGAGTCCCCAAGAACATTGTTACAAGACAAGAAGAACACTGGTGTCACTTCAGAATGCAAAATAGCTCGGTGTACCCCAAATCAACTTGAAATGAAGCCCATTTCCACTTCCTTGGCTCCATAGCTATCCCGTGTTCCACATCATACAGAACAAGTGGCTTGATTTCCTTTAGGAAACTAGAGAGATTCCCTGAGACACCTGTCTCAAGTCTATATGAATATTAATTTCAGTACAGCAACTCTATTAAAGCTCCATGCACCCCATATGGTCTCAAGATGAGAGCTGATTCCCTGTCTTTGACTGAAAAGGTGAGCCAACTTTTCACAAGCACCTCAAGAGGAGTTTTCCCTCAGCAATATGTATGTGAGAGGGACGCTGTGTTTTCTGTCTCAAGTAGGATGGACCCCAAGAGGCCCTGACTCAAAAGAGGGCTCAATTTACCTGCAGTGGTTTAATTCAGGCTCCTCTTTCATCTCATAAGATGAAGGCTTGTCTGAGTCCCCTGTGGAGATCCTAGAGAAAGCCATAAGTCTCCGCCTCATCTGGACAGGGCCCTCACATCCCTTTGACATCTCGAGAGGTGCATGGAATTTAATGCTTCAAAAGGTGATGATGCCTGACTCTTCTTGAAAATGGATAGGAATACCAATATCACTGTGCCAACTAGAAAGTGAAACTCGGCCTCCTGCTTCACCTCCAGAAGCCAGGGTATTTTCCTGCCAATCCTAGTTTAGATTCCTAAGGTGTTCATCATCACTAGACAGGAGTCCTGACGTTGCTGAACAAACAATAGTTTTTAATGGCTACCACCGCCATAGCTCGAGAATATACCCGAGGTGCCCGAGGCAACTCAAGAAAAACCATGAGACTTCCCCCTTGCAGAGAGATGAGGCCCGATTCCCCTGCATTGCATGCAGAGCAATTCCTTGTTCCCAATCAAACAGGTAAGGAGCCTTGATTTGCTTGACTGAACTACAGAGAGTGCCCCAGAAATCCCTAACAAGTCTAGAAGGACACTGATGTCACTGCAGAAATGTGAAATAGCTCGGTGTAGCCCAAATGAACTCGAAATGATGGCCAATTCCCCTGCATTGGCTTCAGAGCAACCCCCCGTTCCCCATTATACAGGACAAGTGGCTTGACTTCCTTTGGCCAACTCCAGATTCAATGAGACACCCGTCTCAAGTCTATAGGAACACCAATTTCAGCACAGGAACACGAGGAAAGCTCAATGCACCCCGCATCTTCTCAAAAAGAGAGCTGATTCCCAGGATTCTATTGAAGAGGTAGGCCAACATTCCTCAAGCACCTCAAAAGGAGCCTTCCGTCAGCAATAGGTATGTGAGAGGGACCCTGAGTTTGCTGCCTCAAGTGGAGTGGATACCGAGATTCTCTGACTCGAAAGAAGGTCGGATTTCCTTGCAGTGGCTTGAATGCAGGCTCGTCTTTCATCTCACAAGATAAAGGGATGACTGAATCTTCTGTGCAGTCCCTAGAGAAAGCCCTAGGTCCATGCCTCATCTGGACTGGTTGCCTCACATCCCTTGATACTTCAAGGGGCGGGCCGAGTTCAATGCTTCAAAAGGTGACGATTCCTGACTCTTCTTGAAAATTGATAGGAGTCTCAATATCACTGTGCCAACTAGAAAGGGACGCTTGGTCTCCCACCTCACCTCCAGAAGCGTCCGTATTGTCCTGCCAACCCTAGTTTAGATTCCTGAGGTGTCCATCGTAACTAGACAGGAGTCCTCACGTCACTGTACAAACTCGAGTTTCGAATGGCCATCCCCGCCGTAACTCAAGATACCCCAGGTTCCTGACGCAACTCAAGAAAACCCATGAGAATTCCCCCTCTCTGCGAGACGAGGCCGATTCCCCTACACTGGGTGCAGAGCAATTCCATGTTCCCCCTCAAACATGTAAGGAGCTTCGATTTGCTTGACAGATCTCTAGAGAGTCCCCCAGAATAACCTCAAACGTCTACAAGGACACTGATGTCACCCCAGGAATGTGAAATAGCTCGGTGTAGCCCAATCAACTCGAGATTACACCCAATACCACTCCTTTGGCCCCAGAGCAATTCACTGTTCCCCATCATACACGACAAGTGGCTTGACTTCCTTTAGGCAACTACAGAGATTCCCTGAGAAACACGTCTCAAGTCTATAGGAAAACTAATTTCAGCACAGGAACTCGAGTAAAGCTCCACGTAACCCATATCGTCTCAATAAGAGAGCTGATTTCCAGGATTCTATTGAAGAGGTAGGCCCAACTTTCCACAAGCACCTCAAGAGGAGGCTTCCCTCAGCAATACATATGTGAGAGGGACCCTGAGTTTGCTGCCTCAAGTGGAGTGGATACAAAGATGCCCTGACTCGAAAGAAGGTCGCATTTCCTTGCAGTGGCTTGAATGCAGGCTCGTCTTTCATCACACAAGTTAAAGGGATGTCTGAATCTTATGTACAGTCCCTAGAGAAAGCCCTAGATCTCCCCTCATCTGGACAGGGGGCCTCACATCCCTTGACACCTCGAGAGGCGGGCCAAGATCAATGCTTCAAAAGGTGACGATGCCTGACTCTTCTTGAAAATTGATAGGATTCCCAATATCACTGTGCCAACTAGAAAGGGACGCTTGGTCTCCCACCTCACCTACAGAAGCGTCCGTATTGTCCTGCCAACCCTAGTTTAGATTCCTTAGTTGTCCGTCTTTACTAGACCGGAGTCCTGACTTCGCTGAACAAACTGGAGTTTCGAATGGCCATCCCCGCCATAACTCGAGAATATAACACAGGTTCTTGCCAAAAGTCGAGAAAACTTATGGGACTTTGCCCTCGCCACGAGATGAGGCCTGATACCTCTGCATTGGGTGCAGAGCAATTCCGTGTTCCCATTCAAGCACGTAAGGAGCCTCGATTTGCTTGACAGAATTCTAGAGAGTTCCCCAGAACAAGCTCACAAGTCTAAAAGGACACTGATGTCACACCAGGATTGTGAAATAGGTCGGTGTAGCCCAAATCAACTCGAGATTATGCCCGATTCTCCTCTACTGCCTCCAGAGCAATTCACTCTTCCCCATCATACATGACAAGTGGCTTGACTTCCTTTAGGCAACTACTGAGATTCCCTGAGTCACACGTCCCAAGTCTATAGGAACACCAATTTCAGCAGAGGAACTCGAGGAAAGCTCCATACACCCCATATTGTCTCGATAAGAGAGCTGATTCCCAGGACTCTATTGAAGAGGTAGGCCAACTTTCCACAAGCACCTCAAGAGGAGCCTTCCCTCAGCAAAAGGTATGTGAGAGGGACCCTGAGTTTGCTGCCTCAAGTGGAGTTGATACCGAGATGCCTTGACTAGAAAGAAGGTCAGTTTTCCATGAAGTAGCTTGAACTCAGGTTCATCTTTCATCTCAAAAGATGAAGGGATGTGTGAATCCCCTTTGGAGACCCTAGAAAAAACCCTAGTTCCCCCCTCATGTGGACAGGGGGCCTCACATCTCTTGACACCTTGAGAGCCCTGTGGAGTTCAGTGCTTCAAATGGTGATGAGGCCTGCCTCTTCTTGAAAATTGAGAGGAATCCAAATATCTCTGTGGAAACTAGAAAGGGATACTTGGTCTCCCACCTCCCCTCCAGAAGTGTCTGTATTATCCTGCCAAGCGTAGTTTAGATTCCTGAGGTGTCCATCGTAAGTAGACAGGAGACCTGAATTCGCTGAACAAAGTGGAGTTTAGAATGGACATCCCGGCTATAACTCGAGAATATATCCCAGGTTCCTGCTGCAACTCGAGAAATCCCATGAGACATCCGCTTTGCCGTAAGATGAGGTTCGATTCCCCTGCTTTGCTTGCAGAGCAATCCCGTGTTCCCAATCAAACACGTAAGGAGCCTCGATTTGCTTGATGGAACACGAGAGAGGCCTCAAGAACACTGTCACAAGATGAGAAGAACATTGATGTCACCTCAGGAATGCAAAATACCTCGGTGTATGCTAAATCAACTCGAGATGAAGCCCATTTCCCCTTCATTGGCTCCATAGCTATCCCATGTTCCACATCATACAGAAGAAGTGGCTTGACTTGCTTTAGGTAACTACAGAGATTCCCTGAGACACACGTTTCAAGTCTATATGAATATTAATTTCAGTACAGCAACTCGAGAAAAGCTCTATGCACCCCATATGGTCTCAAGATGAGAGCTGATTCCCTGTGTTTGTCTGAAGAGGTGAGTCAACTTTCCACAAGCACCTCAAGAGGAGTTTTCCCTCAGCAATAAGTATGTGAGAGGGACCCTGTGTTTTCTGTCTCAAGTGGGATCGACCCCGAGAGGCCCTGACACAAAAGAAGGCCGGATTTCCCTGCAGTGGCTGAAATTCAGGCTCGTCGTTCATCTCACAAGATGAAGGCATGTCTGAATCCCCTGTGGAAACCCTAGAGAAAGCCATAGTTCTCCGCCTCATCTGGACAGAAGGCCTCACATCTCTTTGACAACTCGAGAGGCACATGGAATTCAATACTTCAAAAGGTGATGATGCCTGACTCTTCTTGAAAATGGATAGGAATCCCAATATCATTGTGCCAACTAGAAAGTGAACCTCGGTCTCCTGCCTCACCTCCTGAAGCTTCCGTATTGTCCTGCCAAGCCTAGTTTAGATTTCTGTGGTGTCTGTCGTAACTATACAGGAGTCCTGACGCCGCTGAACAAACTCGAGTGTCAAATGCGCATCTCTGCTGTAACTCTAGAATATACCCCAGGCTCCTGCCGCAACTAGAGAAAACACATGAAACATCCCCCTCACCGCGAGATGAAGCCCGATTCCACTGCATTGGGTGCAGATCAATTCCATGTTCCCAATCAAACAATTAAGGAGCTTCGATTTGCTGGACGGAACTCTAGAGAGACCCCCAGAACACCTCCACACGTCTAGAAGGACACTGATGTCACTGCAAAAATGTGAAATAACTGGGTGTAGCCCAAATCAACTAGAAATTTCGCCCAGTATCCCTGCATTGGCTCCAGAGCATTTCCCTGTTCCCCATCATCCACGACATGTGGCTTGACTTCCTTTGGGCAACTCCAGAGATTCCCTGAGACACACGTCTCAAGTCTATAGGAACACCAATTTCAGTACAGGAACTCAAGGAAAGCTCCATGCACCCCATATCGTCTCGAGAAGAGAGCTGATACCTACGATTGTATTGAAGAGGTAGGCCAACTTTCCACAAGAACCTCAAGAGGAGCCTGTCCTCAGCAATAGGAATGTGAGAGGGTCCCTGAGTTTGCTGCCTCAAGTGGAATGGATACCGAGATTCCCTGACTAGAATGAGTGTCAGATATCCTTGCAGTGGCTTGAATACAGGCTCATGTTTCATCTCACAAGATAAAGGGATGTCTGAATCTTCTGTGCAAACCCTAAAGAAAGCCCTAGGTTCCCGCCTCATCTGGACAGGAGGCCTCACATCCCTAGACACCTCGAGAGGCCCGCGGAGTTCAATGCTTCAAAAGGTGACGGTGCCTGACTCTTCTTGAAAATTGATAGGAATCCCAATATCACTGTGCAAACCAGAAAGGGACGCTTGGTGTCCTGCCTCACCTCCAGAAGCGTCCGTATTGTCCTGCAAAGCCTAGTTTAGATTCTGAGGTGTCCATCATAACTAGACAGGAGTCTTAACGTCGCTGTACAAAGTCGAGTTTCGAATGGCCATCCCCTCCGTAACTCGAGAATATACCCCAGGTTCCTGCCGCAACACTAGAAAACCCATGAGACTCCCGCTCGCCACGAGATGAGGGCCGATTCCCCTGCACTGGGTGCAGAGCAATTCCGTGTTCCCAATGAAACAGGTTAGGAGCCTTGATTTGCTTGCCATAACTACAGAGAGTTCCCCAGAAATCCCTCACAAGTCTAGAAGGAAACTGATGTCACCGCAGGAATGTGAAATACCTTGGGGTAGCAAAAATCAACTTGAAATGATGACTGATTCCCCTGCACTGGCTGCAGAGCAGTCCCACGTTCCTCACCATACAGGATAAGTGGCTTGACTTCCTTTGGGCAACTCAAGAGATTCCCTGAGATATCAGTCCCAATTCTATATGAACACCAGTTTCAGCACAGAAACACAAGGAAAGCTCCATGCACCCCATATTGTCTAGAAAGAGAGCTGATTCCCAGGATTCTGTTGAAGAGGTAGGCCAACTTTCCACAAGCACCTCAAGAGGAGCCTTCCCTCAGCAATAGATATGTGAGAGGGACCCTGAGTTTGCTGCCTCAAATGGAGTAGATACCGAGATGCCCTAACTAGAAAGAAGGTCAGAATTCCGTGAAGTGGCTTGAATTCAGGTTCGTCTTTCATCTCACAGGATGAAGGGATGTCTGAATCCCCTGTGGAGACCCTAGAAAAAACCCTTGTTCCCCCCTCATCTGGACAGGCAGCCTCACATTTCTTGACACCTTGAGAGATCCATGGAGTTCAATGCTTCAAACGGTGACGAGGCCTGAATATTCTTGAAAATTGATGGGGATTCCAATATCTCTGTGGACACTAGAAAGGGACACTTGGTCTCCCATCTCCTCTCCATAAGCATCTGTATTATCCTGCCAAGCGTACTTTAGATTCCTGAGGTGTCCATCGTAAGTAGACAGGAGTCCTGACTTCGCTGAACAAAGTGGAGTTTCGAATGGCCATCCCCGGTGTAACTCGAGAATATACCCCAGGTTCCTGCTGCAACTCGAGAAATCCCATGAGACATAACCCTCGCCGGGAAATGAGGCTCGATTCCCCTCCATTGCATGCAAAGCAATCCCGTGTTCCCAATCAAACATGTAAGAAAGCCTTGATTTGCTTGATAGAACACCAGAGAGTCCTCAAGAACACTGTCACAAGATGAGAAGAACACTGATGTCACCTCAGGAATGCAAAATACCTCGGTGTACCCCAAATCAACTCGAGATGAAGCCCATTTCCCCTTCATTGGCTCCATACCAGTGCCGTGTTCCACATCATACAGAACAAGTGGCTTGACATGCTTTAGGAAACTACATGGATTCCCTGAGACACACGTCTCAAGTCTATATGAATATTAATTTCAGTACAACAACTCGAGGAAAGCTCCATGCACCGCATAACATCTCAAGATGAGAGCTGATTCCCTGTCTTTTACTGAAGAGGTGAACCAACTTTCCACAAGCACCTCAAGAGGAGTTTTCAATCAGCAGTAGGTATGTGAGAGGGACCCTGAGTTTGCTGCCTCAAGTGGAGTGGATACCGATAGGCCCTGACTCAAAAGAAGGCCAGATTTCCCTGCAGTGGCTTAAATTCAGGCTTGTCGTTCATCTCACAAGTTGAAGGCATGTCTGAATCCCCTGAGGAGACCCTAGAGAAAGCCATTGGCCTCCGCCTCATCTGGACGGGGGGCCTCACATCCCTTTGACACCTCAAGAAGCACACGGGTTTCAATGCTTCAAAAGCTGATGATGCCTGACTCTTCTTGAAAATGGATAGGAATCCCAATATCATTGTGCCAAACTAGTAAGTGAACCTCTGTCTCCGGCCTCACCTCCAGAAGCGGCCATATTGTCCTGCAAAGCCTAGTTTAGATTCCTAAGGTGTCCATCGTAACTAGACAGGAGTCCTGACATCGCTGAACAAACAAAAGTTTTTAATGGCTACACCCCCCGTAACTCGAGAATATACCGCAGGTTCCCACCCCAACTCGAGGAAAACCATGAGACTTCCCCCTCGCCGAGAGATGAGGCCCGATTCCCCTGCATTGTGTGCAGAGCAATTCCTTGTTCCCAATCAAACAGGTAAGGAGCCTTGATTTGTTTGACGGAACTACAGAGAGTCCCCCAGAAATCCCTCACAAGTCTAGAAGGACACTGATGTCACCGCAGGAATGTGAAATAGCTCGGTGTAGCCAAAATCAACTCGAAATGACGACCGATTCTCCTGCACTGGCTTCAGAGCAATCCCCCATTCCCCATCATACAGGACAAGTGGCTTGACTTCCTTTGGGCAACCCCAGACATTCCCTGAGACACCCGTCTCAAGTCTATAGGAACACCAATTTCAGCACAGGAACACGAGGAAAGCTCCATGCATCCTATATCATCTCGATAAGAGAGCAGATTTCCATGATTATATTGAAAAGTTAGGACAACTTTCCACCATCACCTCAAGAGGAGCCTTCCCTCAGCAATAAGTATGTGAGAGGGACCGTGAGTTTGCTACCTCAAGTGGAGTGGATACCGAGATTCCCTGACTCGAAAGAATATCGGATTTCCTTGCAGAGGCTTGATTGCAGGCTCGTGTTTCATCTCACAAGATAAAGGGATGTCTGAATCTTCTGTGCAGTCCCTAGAGAAAGCCCTAGGTCCCCACCTCATCTGGACAGAGGGCCTCACATCCCTTGACACCTCGAGAGGCGGGCCGAGTTCAATGCTTCAAAAGGTGACAATGCCTGAATCTTCTTGAAAATTGATAGGAATCCCAATATCACTGTGCCAATTAGAAAGGGACACTTGGTCTCCTGCCTCACCTCCATAAGCGTCCATATTGTCCTGTCAAGCCTAGTTTAGATTCCTGAGGTGTCCGTCGTAACTAGAGAGGAGTCCTGACGTCGCTGAACAAACTCGAGTTTCAAATGGCCATCCATGCTCTAACTTGAAGAATATACCCCAGGTTCCTGACACAACTCAAGAAAACCCATGAGACTTCCCCCTCACTGAGACATGAGGCCAGATTCACCTGCATTGGGTGCAGAGCAATTCTGTCTTCCCAAGCAAACACGTAAGGATCCTCGGTTTGCTTGACGGAACTCTAGACAGTCCCCCAGAAAGCCCTCACCCGTCTCAAAGAACACTGATGTCACCGAAGAAATGTGAAATAGCTCGATGTAGCCCAAATCAACTCGAGATTAAGCCCGATTCCCTGCATTGGATCCAGAGCAATTCCCTGTTCCCCATCATGCACGAAAAGTGGCTTGACTTCCTTTACGCATTTACCGAGATTCCCGGAGACACACGTCTCACGTCTATAGGAACACCAATTTTAGCCCAGGAACTTGAGGAAAGCTCCAAGCACCCCAAATCATCTTGAGAAGAGATCTGTTTCCCAGAATTCTGTTTAAGAGGTAGGCCAATTTTCCACAAGCACCTGAAGAGGAACCTTCCCTCAGCAATAGGTATGTGAGAGGGAACCTGAGTTTGCTGCCTCAGCTGGATTGGATACCGAGATGCCCTGACTTGAAAGAAGGTCGGATTTCCCTGAAGTGGCTTGAATGTAGGTTCGTCTTTCATCTCAAAAGATGAAGGGATGTCTGAATCCCCTGTGGAGACCCTAGAAAAAATGGTAGTTCCCGCCTCATCTGGACAGGGGGCCTCACATCCCTTGAAACTTCGTGAGGCCTGCAGAGTTCAATGCTTTAAAAGGTGATGAGGCCTGACTCTTATTGAAAATTGATAGGAATCCCAATATCTTTGTGGCAGCTAGAAATGGACACTTGGTCTCCCACCTCACCTCCAGTAGCGTCTATATTATCCTGCCAAGTTTAGATTCCTGAGGTGTCTGTCATAACTAGACAGAAGTCCTGACATCGCTGAACAAGGTGGAGTTTTGAATGGCCATCCCCGCTGTGACTCTAGAATATACCCCAGGTTCCTGCCGCAACTCGAGAAAACCCATGAGACATCCCCCTTGCCGGGAGATGAGGCTCGATTCCCCAGCATTGCATGCAGAGCAATCCCATGTCCCCAATCAAACACATAAGGAGCCTCGATTTGCTTGATGGAACACCAGAGAGTCCCCAAGAACACTGTCACAAGACTAGAACACTGATGTCACAACAGGAATGCAAAATAGCTCGGTGTACCAAAAATCAACTCGAGATGAAGCCCTTTTCCAATTCATTGGCTTCATAGCTATCCCGTGTTCCACATCATACAGAACAAGTGGCTTGATTTCCTTTAGGAAACTACAGAGATTCCCTGAGACACCCATCTCAAGTCTATATGAATATTAGTATCAGTACAGCATCTCGAGGAAAGTTCCATGCACCCCATATTGTCTCAAGATGAGAGCTCATTCCCTGTCTTTGACTGAAGAGGTGAGCAAACTTTCCACAAACACCTAAAGAGGAGTTTTTTCTCAGTAATAGGTATGTGAGAGGAACCCTGTGTTTTCTGTCTCAAGTGCAATGGACGCCAAGAGGCCCTGACTCAAAAGAAGGCCCGATTTCCCTGCAGTGGCTTAAATTCAGTCTCGTCTTTCATCTCACAAGATGAAGGCATGTCTGAATCCCCTGTGGAGACCCTAGAGAAAGCCGTAGGTTTCCGCCTAATCTGGACAGGGGACCTCACATCCCTTTGACACCTCTAGAGGCACCCTGAATTCAATGCTTGAAAAGGTGACGATGTCTGATTCTTCTTGAAAATGGATAGGAATCCCAATATCACTGTGCAAACTAGAAAGTGAACCTCGGTCTCCTGCCTCACCTCCAGAGGCGTCCATATTGTCCTGCCAAGCCTAGATTAGATTCCTGAAGTGTCCATCATAACTAGACCGGAGTCCTGACGTTGCTGAACAAACAAAAGTTTTTAATGGCTACCCCCGCTGTAATTCGTGAATATACCCCAGGTTCCCGCCTCAACTCAATAAAAACCATGAGGCTTTTCCCTCGCCGAGAGATGAGGCCTGATACCCTGCATTGCATGCAGAGCAATCCCTTGTTCCCAATCAAACAGTTAAGGAGCCTTGATTTGCTTGACAGAACAACAAGGAGTCCCCCAGAAATCCCTCACAGGTCTAGAAGGACACTGATGTCACCGCAGGAATGTGAAATAGCTCGGTGTAGCCCAAATGAACTCGAAATGATGACCAATTCCCCTGCACTGGCTTCAAAGCAATCCCCTGTTCCCCATCATACAGGACAAGTGGCTTGACTTCCTTTGGGCAATGCCAGAGATTCCTTGAGACACCCGTCTCAGGTCTATAGGAACACCAATTTCAGCACAGGAACTCGAGGAAAGAGCCATGCACCCCAAATCATCTCAAGATGAGAGCTGATTTCCAGGATTCTATTGAAGAGGTAGGCCAACTTTCCACAAGCACCTCAAGAAGAGTCTTCCTTCAGCAATAGGTTTGTGAGAGGGTCCCTGAGTTTGCTGCCTCATGTGGAGTGGATACTGAGATTCTGTGACTCGAATGAAGGTCAGATTTCCGAAAAGTAGCTTGAATGCAGGCTTGTCTTTCATCTCACAAGATAAAGGGATGTCTGAATCTTCTTTGCAGTCCATAGAGAATGCCCTAGGTCCCCGGCTCATCTGGACAGGGGGCCTCACAAAGCTTGACACCTCGAGAGGCGGGCCGAGTTCAATGCTTCAAAAGGCGACGATGCTGACTCTTCTTGCTAGGAATCCCAATATCACTGTGGCAACTAGAAAGGGAGGCTTGGTCTCCTGCCTCACTTCCACGGTTTTCCATATTGTCCTGCCAAGCCTAGTTTAGATTTCTGAGGTGTCCGTCATAACTAGACAGGAGTACTGATGTCGCTGAACAAACTGGAGTTTCGAATGGCCATCCCCGTCGTAACTAGAGAATATACCCGAGGTTCCTGCAGCACCTCGAGTAAACCAAAGAGACTTCCCCCTTTCCGCGAGATTAGGATCAATTCCCAAGCATTGGGGGCAGAGCAATTCCGTGTTCCCAATCAAACAATTAAGGAGCTTTGATTTGCTGGACAGACCTCTAGAGAGACCCCCAGAACACCTCCACACGTCTAGAAGGGCACTGATGTCACCACAGGAATGTGAAATAACTGGGTGTAGCCCAAATCAACTAGAGATTTCGCCCAATATCCCTGCATTGGCTCCAGAGCATTTCCCTGTTCCCCATCATCCACGACAAGTGGTTTGACTTCCTTTGGGCAACTCCAGAGATTCCCTGAGACACGCGTCTCAAGTCTATAGGAACACCAATTTCAGCACAGGAACTCAAGGAAAGCTCCATGCACCCCATATCATCTCGAGAAGAGAGCTGATACACACGATTGTATTGAAGAGGTAGGCCAACTTTCCACAAGAACCTCAAGAGGAGTCTGCCCTCAGCAGTAGGTATGTGAGAGGGTCCCTGAGTTTGCTGCCTCAAGTGGAATGGATACCGAGATTCCCTGACTCGAATTAATGTCAGATTTCCTTGCAGTGGCTTGAATACAGGCTCATGTTTCATCTCACAAGATAAAGGGATGTCTGAATCTTCTGTGCAAACCCTAAAGAAAGCCCTAGGTCCCCGCCTCATCTGGACAGGAGTCCTCACATCCCTAGACACCTCGAGAGGCCCGCAGAGTTCAATGCTTCAGAAGGTGATGGTGCCTGACTCTTCTTGAAAATTGATAGGAATCCCAATATCACTGTGCAAACCAGAAAGGGATGCTTGGTGTCCTGCCTCACCTCCAGAAGCGTCCGTATTGTCCTGCAAAGCCTAGTTTAGATTATGAGATGGTAATTATGTGATGGTATCTGTGTCATCACAATGACTATTGATGTTCTCAGACCAACTCTA
>SNSB01090219.1:0-10462 GCA_012922965.1 Capreolus pygargus | reverse complement strand
TTTATTCAAACCCATGTCCATTGAGTCAGTGATGCCATCCAGCCATCTCATCCTCTGTCGTCCCCTTCTCCTCCTGCCCCCAATCCGTCCCAGCATCAGGTCTTTTCCAGTGAGTCAACTCTTCGCATGAGGTGGCCAAAGTACTGGAGTTTCAGCTTCAGCGTCAGTCTTTCCAATGAACACCCAGGAATGATCTCCTTTAGGATCGACTGGTTGGATCTCCTTGCTGTCCAAGAGACTCTCAAGAGTCTTCTCCAACACCACAGTTCAAAAGCATCAATTTTTCGGCACTCAGCTTTATTCACAGCCCAATTCTCACATCCATAGATGACCACTGGAAAAACCATAGCCTTGACCAGACGGACCTTTGTTGGCAAAGTAATGTGTCTGCTTTTTAATATGCTGTCTAGGTTGGTCATAACTTTCCTTCCAAGGAATAAGTGTCTTTTAATTTCAGGGCTGCAGTCACCATCTGCAGTGATTTTGGAGCCCAAAAAATTAAAGGCTGACACTGTTTCCACTGTTTCCCCATCTATTTCCCATGAAGTGATGAGACCAGAAGCCATGATCTTAGTTTTCTGAATGTTGAGCTTTAAGCCAACTTTTTCTCTCTCCTCTTTCATGTTTATCAAGAGGCTTTTTAGTTCATCTTCACTTTCTGCCATAAAGGTGATGTCATCTGCATATCTGATGTTATTGATATTTCTCCCAGCAATCTAGATTCCAGCTTGTGTTTCATCCAGCCCAGCGTTTCTCATGATGAAAACCGACCTTTTCCAGTCCTGTGCCCACTCCTGAGCTTTCCAAATTTGCTGGCATATTGAATGCAGCACTTTCACAGCATCATATTTCATGATTTGAAATAGCTCAACTGGAATTTCATCACTTCCACTAGCTTTGTTCAGAGTGATGCTTTCTAAGGTGCACTTGATTTCACATTCCAGGCTGTCTGGCTCTAGGTGAGTGGTCACACCTCAACATAATAAAAGCTATATATGACAAACCCATAGCAAACATTATCCTCAATGGTGAAAAATTGAAAGCATTTCCCTTAAAGTCAGGAACAAGACAAGTGTGCCCACTCTCACCACTACTATTCAACATAGATTTGGAAGTTTTGGACACAGCAATCAGAGCAGAAAAAGAAATAAAAGGAATACAGACTGGAAAAGAAGAAGTAATACTCTCACTGTTTGCAGATGACATGATCCTCTACATAGAAAACCCTAAAGACAATACCAGAAAATTACTAGAGCTAATCAATGAATATAGTAAAGGTGCAGGATATAGAATTAACACAGAGAAATCCCTTGCATTCCTGTACACTAACAACGAGAAAACAGAAAAAGAAATTAAGAAAACAATACCATTCACCATTGGAACAAAAAGAATAAAATACTTAGGAGTATATCCACCTAAAGAAATGAAAGACCTGTGTGTAGAAAACTATAAAACACTGATGAAAGAAATCAAAGAGGACACTAATAGATGGAGAAATATACCATGTTCATGGATTGAAAGAATCAATATTGTCAAAATGAGAATACTCCCCAAAGCAATCTATAGATTCAATGCAATCCCTATCACGCTCCCAACAGTATTTTTCACAGAACTAAAACAAATAATTTCACAATTTGTATGAAAATACAAAAAACCTCGAGTAGCCAAAGCAATCTTGAGAAAGAAGAATGGAACTGGAGGAATCAACCTGCCTGACTTCAGACTCTACTACAAAGCCACAGTCATCAAGATAGTGTGGTACTGGCACAAAGACAGAAATATAGATCAATGGAACAAAACAGAAAGCCCAGAGATAAATCCATAAGGTGTACCTATGGACACCTTATCTTTGACAAAAGAGGCAAGGATATACAATGGAGAAAAGACAACCTTTTTAACAAGTGGTGCTGGGAAAATTGGTCAACCACTTGTAAAAGAATGAAACTAGAACACTTTCTAACACCATACACAAAAACAAACTCAAAATGAATTAAGGATCTAAATGTAAGGCCAGAAACTGTAAAACTCCTAGAGGAAAACATAGGCAAAACACTCTCTGACATAAATCACAGCAGGATCCTCTATGACCCACCTCCCAGAATATTGGAAATAAAAGCAAAAATACACAAATGGGACCTAATTAAACTTAAAAGCTCTTGCACAACAAAGTAAACTATAAGCAAGGTGAAAAGACAGCCTTCAGAATGGAAGAAAATAATAGCAAATGAAGCAACAGACAAAGGATTAATCTCAAAAATATACAAGCAACTCCTGAAGCTCAATTCCAGAAAAATAAAAGACCCAAACAAAAAATGGGCCAAAGAACTAAACCAACATTTCTCCAAAGAAGACATACAGATGGCTAACAAACACATGAAAAGATGCTCAACATCACTCATTATCAGAGAAATGCAAATCAAAACCACAATGAGGTACCATTACATGCCAGTCAGGATGGCTGCTATCCAAAAGTCTACAAGCAATAAATGCTGGAGAGGGTGTGGAGAAAAGGGAACCCTCTTACACTGTTGGTGGGAATGCAAACTAGTACAGCCACTATGGAAAACAGTGTGGAGATTCCTTTAAAAACTGGAAATAGAACTTCCATATGACCCAGCAATCCCACTCCTGGGCATACACACCAAGGAAACCAGATCTGAAAGAGATACATTCACCCCAGTGTTCATCGCAGCACTGTTTATAATAACCAGGACATGGAAGCAACCTAGATGCCCATCAGCAGACAAATGGATAAGGAAGCTGTGGTACATATACACAGTGGAATATTATTCAGCCATTAAAAAGAATACATTTGAATCAGTTCTAATGAGATGGGTGAAACTGGAGCCCATTATACAGAGTGAAGTAAGCCAGAAAGATAAACACCAATACAGTATACTAATGCATTTATATGGAATTTTAAAAGATGGTAACGATAACCCTATATGCAAAATAGCAAACAAGACACAGATGTATAGAAAAGACTTTTGGACTCTGTGGGAGAAGGCGAGGGTGGGATGTTCTGAGAGAATAGCATTGAAACAAGTATACTATCAAGAGTGAAACAGATCACCAGCCCAGGTTGGATGCATGAGACAAGTGCTCAGGGAAGCACTTGGGTGCACTGGGAAGACCCAGAGGGAAGGGAAGGGGAGGGAGGTGGGAGGGGGAATTGGGATGGGGAACAGATGTAAATCCATGGCTGATTCATGTCAATGTATGGCAAAAACCACTACAATATTGTAAGGTAATTAGCCTCCAACTGATAAAAATAAATGAAAAAAAAGAAAAGAAAAGAAAAGTGAACAACAAATTAATAATTCAAAAAATGAATAAATAAAGTATTGTCTTTTCAAGTGGCTGAAGTGAAAATTTTATCCAAAATATGCTCAGGTCACTTCATTTAGACCTACATCACTGACTTTTAATATTTTTTTATATTCATGGAAATTAAGAAAAACTTTATTTGTGCATACTTAAAAGATAAATTTGTATGCACCATGTTATATATTCCTTAGGTGATGAAAATATTCTTAAATAGAGGAGGCCAGGTAATATACCCTATAGTACCTCTGGGAGCAGTGGTCTAAGATCCTCCAAATCAGTGTTTGTGGCTATTTTATAACATATAGATGTCATAATAACCAGATTGAACACACATGTTAATTAAAAGGCAAAGTAATTATTACAACATACAAAGTGAAAGTGAAAGTCTCTCAGTCGTGTCCAACTCTTTGCAATCCAGTGGCCTATACAGTCCATGGAATTCTCCCGGCCAGAATACTGGAGTGGGTAGCCTTTCCCTTCTCCAGAAGATCTTCCCAACCCATGAATTGAACCCAAGTCTCCTACTTTGTGGGCAGATTCTTTACCAACTGAGCTATCAGGAAAGCATACAAACTGAATAATAAAAGCTTAACTGTCTCAAAGAGGAGAAGGAGAGCTGAGAGCTGCTATTTCTAAAAGTTCTCTCAAATCAGAATACTCATTCATTTTATGCCCATTTTCACTTTGAGAAAAACACTCATTGGATAAAACTGAACTCTCAGCTACTGGGCATATATGTGAATGTGTGGGCCTCCCTGCAGTGTTAAGTACATGTGTGTATTTGTGTGCACATTCATGTGGGTTCAATTTGAAAGATAGATTTTGCATTAAATTGGAATTATCTTCCCATTTTTATATTTATTTTGATCTTTTTATTTTCTTCTTCAGAAAGGACTCCAGTGAAAATAGATAAATTTTTCAAAAAAACCTATTGCTCCCAACACCATTAAAATGATGGTTTTTCGGTGCGTTGATGTCTTTTGCCTTTTAATCTATAACAATCCATTGGCTTGCTCTTCTCTGATATATCTACCTTCCCTCTCAATTAAATATTTATGCACTTCTTTCTTAAGTTTCTTGAAGTTAATTTCCTTTTACTTTCCCATTTTCCTTCATTTTCCATTCTTACTTCATCTATTTTATACCATTCTTTACCCATGGACTTAGACTTTTTTTGTTTTCTAGAGAGTTGCAATAGCTTCTTGGAGAAACTGGTGAGATGAAAGGCAATTAAGTGGACAGGCATATTTTACTGTCTTTCTAAAACACATCCAAAGATAGGAACTCTCACATATACCAAGTTCAAGAGATCATGTCTGTCAATATATCAATGATATATCCCAAATATTTAGAGACAAGAGAAGATGTCTATCTTCTCTGGTTTTCTCCATCCATTGTCCTCTGAAACATGAGTAAATTTCAATCACTATTTAATATGAATTTGAGGCTTATTTATTCAATTCTTTTTAAAATATTCTCAAAATATTTCCAGGTATACAAATAACTTTACATGATTCTCTTGGAAAATTTTTAATGAGCAATCATTCTGTTTTTTGTTTTTTTTTTTTTTGTATTTTCATTAACATAATTTTAATTGCCTAATTGGCCCTCCAGACACACCATTATATCTCAGGAATTGAGATATAATTGAAAGACCTGTATCTCAGGAATTGGTCTATTATACATATCTCTAAAATATCAGTTTTCATTAAAATTTCATGAGATGCTATTACCAGAGATGATGTCAAATATTTTTCAACTACAGGGATATAGTTTTTTTTTTTTTCTTTGAAACGTCAGTTCAGTTCAGTTGCTCAATCATGTCCAACTCTTTGCAACCACATGGACTGCAGCATGCCAGCCTCCCTGTCCATCGCCAACTCCCAGAGTTTACGCAAACTCAAGTCCAATGAGTCGGTGATGCTATCCAACCATCTCATCCTCTGTCGTCTCTTTCTCCTCCTGCCTTCAATCTTACCCAGCATCAGGGTCTTTTCAATGAGTTAGTTCTTCCAATCAGGTGGCCAAAGTATTGGAGTTTCAGCTTCAGGATCAGTCCTTCCAATGAATATTCAGAACTGATTTCCTTTAGGGTGGACTGGTTGGATCTCCTTGCAGTCCAAGAAACTCTCAAGAGTCTTCTCCAACACCACAGTTCAAAAGCATCAATTTTTCAGTGCTCAGCTTTCTTCACAGTCCAACTCTCACATCCATACATGACTACTGGAAAAACCATAGCCTTGACCAGACAGACCTTTGTTGGCAAAGTAATGTCTCTGCTTTTTAATATGATGTCTAGATCGGCCATAACTTTCCTTCCAAGGAGCAAGCGTCTTTTAATTTCATGGCTGCAGTCACCATCTGCAGTGATTTTGGAGCCCCCCCAAAAATAAAATAAATAAAATCTCTCACTGTTTCCACTGTTTCCCCATCTATTGCCCATGAAGTGATGGGACCAGATGTCATGATCTTAGTTTTCTGAATGTTGAGTTTTACACCAACTTTTTTACTCTCCTCTCTCACGTTCATCAAGAGGCTCTTTAGTTCTTCTTCACTTTCTCCCATAAGGGTGGTGTCATCTGCATATCTGAGGTTATTGATATTTTTCCCAGCAATCTTGATTCCAGCTTGTGCTTCATCCAGCCCAGCATTTCTCATGGTGTACTCTGCATATAAGTTAAATAAGCAGGGTGACAGCATACAGCCTTGACGTACTCCTTTCCTGATTTGGAACCAGTCTGCTGTTCCATGTCCAGTTCTGGCTGTTGCTTCCTGACCTGCATACAAATTTCTCAAGAGGCAGGTCAGGTGGTCTGGTATTCCCAACTCTTTCAGAATTTTCCACAGTTTGTTGTGATCCACACAGTCAAAGCCTTTGGCATAGTCAATAAAGCAGAATTAGATGTTTTTCTGGAACTCTCTTGCTTTTTCGATGATCCAATGGATGTTGGCAATTTGATCTCTGGTTCCTCTGCTTTTTCTAAATCCAGCTTGAACATCAGAAAGTTCACAGTACACGTACTGTTGAAGTCTGACTTGGAGAATTTTGAGCATTACTTTGCTAGTGTGTGAGATGAGTGCAATTGTGCGGTAGTTTGAGCACTCTTTAACATTTTCTTTCTTTGGGTTTAGAATGAAAACCGACCTTTTCCAGTCCTGTGGCCACTACTGAGTTTTCCAAATTTGCTGGCATATTGAATGCAGCACTTTCACAGCATCATCTTTTAGGATTTGAAGGAGCTCAACTGGAATTCAGTCATCTCTACTAGCTTTGTTCATAGTGATGCTTCCTAAGACCCACTTGATTTCTCATTCCAGGATGACTGGCTCTACTGAATGATCACACCATCATGATTTCAGGTGTACAGGAAAGTAATTCATTTATATAGACATGTATCTTTTTTTTCAAATTTTTCCCGTTTGATATATAATAAATATTAGGGTAAGTAGAGTTTCCTGTACTATAGAGTAAGTCCTCGTTGACGATTTTCCATATAGTAGTGTGTATCCATACAATTTTTGTCCTATTAACATTAGCTTTTTCCTATTTTAGTGAAGTGAAAGTCGCTCATTCGTGTCCAACTCTTTGCAATCCTGTGGACTATAGTCTACCTGACTCCTCTGTTCATGGAATTCTCCAGTCAAGAATACCGGAGTGGGTTGCCATTCCTTTCTCCAGGGGACCTTCTCAACCCTGGGATTCAACCCAAGTCTCCCACATTGTGGGCAAATTCTTTAACATCTGAGCCATGAGGGAAACACTTTTAGTGACTTGTTACAGGTTCACTAAGATGTTGATGAAATTAAGAAAATTAAGTTAAAAGGCACTGGACTCCACTCTGTTTATCTCCCAGGATATATCCCTAGTTAGCACTTCCAAGAAAATCCAATTTCATGGGTCCACATTTAGGTCAATGAGACCTTCTCAAACCTGCAGTGATGAAAGAAAATGACTGAGTCAAATTTGCATATTCATTGTCCCTTCAAAGTGAAAGTGAGTGAAAGTCACTCAGTTATGTCCAACTCTGTGCAACTCCATGGATAGTCCATGAAATTCTCCAGGCCAAAGTACTGGAAGGGGTAGCTTGTTCCCTTTTCCAGGGGATCTTACCAACACAGGAATTGAACCAGGGTTTCCTGCATTACAGGTGGATTCTTTACCAGCTGAGCTACAAGGGAAGCATTGTCCCTTCAAAGCCTGTGCAAATTCTTCTATCTTTCCATCATTCATAAACTTGAGACACATTCTTCCATGTCCTTGAGTACGTTACCCAAACACTCCTAGTTTTAAGAATATTTCCAATATTATTTTTAGACTTTTTTCTTCCAAGAATAGTAATCATCTTTTTATGCTTTTTGTTTTATGTTGTGAATGACAGTTCATCACAGCAATCTGAATTCTGCTAATGACTGCAGAAGAAGTTTATATCTTAGGAAATGGTCCATTGTTTATATTATTCTCCTTTCCTTCTTGACTTTTGATGTGAAAGATAAAGAAATTATTACCTGGGAAGTCACTGAGAATTATGTTTTCCTACAAGAGGATAAAATTTTAACAATTTTAATATCCTTTAATGACAATTTTCAGTAATATTTTTTATTTCAAAGATAATTCAACTCAGGAATATATCAAATTAACATATTTGACAGGAGTTAAATGACGACGGTTACAGGGTAGATTTGTGGACAGAGGAACTCTGTCCTCCTCATGTCTTCTCAAGTACCTCTCTTGCAAATGAGTTTTTGCTTGCTGTCTGTGCGTTCTGAAAAAGAAATGGCTTAAGCCAAGACCTACTACTGATATGATTTTTATCACTAAGGGCGAGCTATACTACCTGTTTGCTTGGTGTCATTTTCAATCTTATTCTTTTCGGAACTCGGGCATATAAGAAGTACTACTCATTTCCCTCTAATTGTTGAAATAGGCTTTGAAATAGGCTCTCATGGTTCAAATATTTATAAATGTATGTTAGTTAGAACTCCACAGAAAAATATGGCAGTGTTTGAAAATATTGTCCTCCACCATTCCTCACAAGTTACTTCTTTAGGCATGAATCATCTATTTGTGCCTTTGATTTTTGTCAGCAAGTGTTAGGCAAAAAAAAAAAAAAGGCAAATCTTGTTAACATATTTCCCGGTGTACCTAGTCACAGCTTCATTTTTCTCTTGTAAGTTTGCCTTCAATGCTCAATCATCATCTTCCTCAGAGTCAGTACACACATTCTTGTATGATTTTATCTCATTTTTATGTCCTTTCAATGGTTGTGTGCCATATTTACTTGCTAGTCAATTTCCCACATAGGTGCTTCTGTGATTTGTCCTGTTGTTGCTATCTCTCTTAGGTATAGCACTGATGAAGTTGACTCCATTTATAGAGTAAAAGCCCAATGACAAATTAGACATAATAAGCTGAAAAGCAACAGCAGTAGTATATTCAATATAGCTAATGAATGTTTTTAAAATGTAGACTTTAGAATTATTTTAAAAAATTTTTTCACAATTAATACAATACTTTTACTTTTTACCCATATTCCTTTTGGGAGAATAGTCTCTTAACTAAGTGAGCTCTCAGCCACTCTGTGTTTGTGTGTGGGCATGTTTGTGTATTTCCATTTAGATAGTTAAGAAATAAACATGAATTTTATGATACATTTTGTTTCCTAATGTACCATTTCCATGACATTGCCCTTAAACTTCTCATTTTATTTTTCTAAAGAAACTTAGAGGAAAAATGATAAGTATTCTTAAACAGGTTTCTCACAAACCTAATTTACATAAGTTGTTTTTTGAGGCCTTGACATTCCCGGTCTCTTAATCCATACACTTTCTTTGTATTGCACTATTTTTAGATGTCTACCTTTATCTCTCCAAATGTTAGTTATAGATTTGTCCATAAAGAGTTCTCTTCATTAATTTCCACTTCTAAAAACCTACTTCAATGCCTCCTTATTCCATTCCATATCGTTTCTTTCCTGTTAACATTAGCTTTTTTTCTTTTTTAAGCAATGTTATAGGCTTACTTAAAAGGTGAGGAAATTAAGGATATTAGGTTGACAGGAACTGTGTTCCTTCTCTTTATTTGTCAGAACATATCACAATTAGGTCCTCTGCCTAATTCCAATATCTAGGGCCCACATTTAGGTCAATGACACTTCCCAAAACCTGCAGAGATCAGAGAAGATCACTAACAGGTGAGTAAAGTTTGGCTACTCATTGATTCCTCACAGCCTGTATAAATTTTTCTTTCTTTTCTTGACCAATTAACTTGATACTCATTCTTCCACTGTGCCTGAACACATTTTCAGATATAATAATATTTCCAATGTTATCTTGGCAATATTTTCTTTCAATATTAGCAATCTTCTCCTTTTTGTTCATTATCTTGCACTTTGATTAACACATGATCTTCTTCGCAACCAAATTTTATTTATTGGTTTTAGAAGAAATATCAGTTCAGTTCAGTTGCTCAGTGGTATCTGACTCTTTGTGACCCCATGAATCACAGCACGCCAGGCCACCCTGTCCATCACACAATCCCGGAGTTTACCCAAACACATGCCGATTGAGTCGGTGATGCCATCCAGCCATCTCATCCTCTGTCGTCCCCTTCTCCTCCTGCTCCCAATCCCTCCCAGCATCAGGGTCTTTTCAAATGAGTCAGCTCTTCGCATGAGGTGGCCAAAGTATTGGAGTTTCAGCTTCAACATCACTCCTTCCAATGAACACCCAGGATTGATCTCCTTTGGATGGACTGGTTGGATCTCCTTGCAGTCCAAGGGACTCTCAAGAGTCTTCAACACCACAGTTCAAAAGCACCAATTCTTCAGCAATCAGCTTTCTTTATAGTCCACTCTCACATCCATACATGACTACTGAAAAAACAATAGCCTTGACTAGATGGACCTTTGTTAACAAAGTAATGTCTCTGCTTTTTAATATGCTGTCTAGGTTGGTCATAACTTTCCTTCCAAGGAGTAAGCTTTTAATTTCATGACTGAAATCACCACTGCAGTGATTTTGGAGCCACCCAGAAATAAAGTCTGACACTGTTTCAACTGCTTCCTCATCTATTTGCCATGAAGTGATGGGACCAGATGCCATGATCTTAGTTTTCTGAATGTTGAGCTTTCAGCCA